>JARYHS010005288.1:0-30258 GCA_031002005.1 Vandiemenella viatica
AATGGGAAAAATTATGTGTTTTATGATGAAATGTTTGCTTACACGTTTTATCCTTAAAAGTTATTTAAGTTTTCATAACAAGACACGTTATAAGATTATTTGAACAAATGTTCCCTCCTTTAATTAGTTTTTCCAAGAGCCTTCATTGTTTTTCCGATCACATGTTGCGCGCCGACTGACTTAGTGATAGGCCGCACACTACGTGACGGTCAGGTAGTCAACATGGCACCAGCACACCGTCTGTTAAGCAGATTTGATGAATTTAGTGAATTTAGTAAAAAAAACTTACTCAATAAGAGCCACTACTACGAACACG
The DNA here is from genome assembly GCA_031002005.1 of Vandiemenella viatica. Classification (NCBI taxonomy): domain Eukaryota; kingdom Metazoa; phylum Arthropoda; class Insecta; order Orthoptera; family Morabidae; genus Vandiemenella; species Vandiemenella viatica. The sequence continues at coordinate 317 of JARYHS010005288.1, forward strand.
TTTTAAAGAGTTAAATTCATGGATAAAGTATCAGACCCTTTTGAAATAAAAACAGGAGTAAGGCAAGGGGATGTACATTCACAGTTATTGTTTAATTGTGCACTTGGGAAAATAATAATGGAACAAAAATATAAAAAGTTGAATAAGACTGGGTTTGAAAAGAAGAATCTAAAATTCAATTACATTGGATGATATGGTCCTGTTGGCCGAAACAATGGAGGAAGCAATAGAACAAATCCTTAAATTAGAGAAACAAGCATCTGAACTAGGTCTTACAATTTCATTTGGAAATAAGCGATAATCTTTACAAACAACAAAATAATTATTCAAAGGTTCAAAACAAAAACAAAAATAGAAATAGAAAAAGAATTTAAACGTTTTGGGGAATGGATTAGTAGGAATGCGACAAAACACATTTTCAAGATAATAAAATAGTATACATCAAGAATGAAACTCTTTTTTTCACTATGCGGACACTATGCGTAAAAAGAGACTAAATTTCAATGGTCTTCTCAGAATGGACTCTGATAGAATAATCAAACACATTTTTTATTTCTTCCGTAATCGCATAACGAAGCCTAATTAGTTCATAGATACTGGAAAAGACTTAAGAGAATTAAAAATTATGGAAAAGTCATTACTGGATTGAACAGCGCAGATAAGATGAAAGGAAAGAACCTGGAATATCATTTCATAGGTAAGTTGTATTCCAATAATTGATGTTGAAGTGGTCAGTGGGAATTGTAAACGTTGGCGCATGTCTATAAATATTTAGTCATAGCTCTCAATGGGATGACTTCGTTCTCAAATTTTTGTTGGTGTAGTGTAGAAAATCAGCATACCTTGCTATTTTGCACATATAGACTAGCATTACTTTTTAACGAGTGTTGAAAATGAGGTTTAAAGGGGTGTGTTTTACATCGCAGTTCATTTAATTTAGTATTGCGCTTTCCTTCGTCACGTTGTAGTTTATACTGTATGATGAAATTAAATGTGTTAATTTATGCTATGCAATCTAGGAATCTTGATGAAGCAAACGATGTTACCGCAAATACAGTTTGCGATTCAAATACGCGTGTGTGGGTATGTCTACATAGTTTGATTCAGTAATGGCAATTTAATGGAGATTGTGGTTAGGTCTAAATGCAGTCTGTACTAGAATGGTTTTGTTGTTCCATAACGGACAAAGAATTTATCTATTACTGTTAGTAATTTTATGAGAACCAAGTTAGTGACAAAACGTGTATAGCGATGGAAACTACTTCCACTTCCAGCTATTCCCAATTTAGCTTACGATGTATGGTAACAAAATAACTATTTTTATTCTGGTCTAGGCCTCATTTCAACCTAACCACAAGTGGTAGTAAAAACAACTGAAATATCCATTCTGTATGTCCACCATGTAATTCATTGTGGCTTTAGCAGAATTAATTTTTAGTCTAGGTCGCAAATCAACCCAATCCCAGTACATCCCGAAAACTAAGCAAGATATCGAAAAATTTTATTCTTTATTTTCGATTTGTCTCGTCGTGTTATATAAGAATCGATCATTAAATTTGACTTTTGCGAAAGTTTTCTTCTGTATTTCAACTGAAGACACCTCACTTTTGATACAGTATATCTCGAGAACTAGGCGAGATATCGAAAATTTTATTCTTTATTTTTTTTATTTCTCTCGTCTTTTTAAATAAGAATCCGTCATCAAATTTGCCTTTAACCAATTTTTCCTTCCGAATTTCAACCAAAACCATTTCACATTTGAGACAGAATATCTCGAAAACTAAGCATGATATCAAAAAAATTATTCTCCATTTTTTATTTGTCTCGTCGAGTTACATAATAATCCATCTCCAGATAGCGACGTTACATTAATCCTAGAGTCCCCTTGAGGTTTTTGTAAATATACGCGTGTCTGTATGGGTTAGGCCATGCCCCCCTCCCCCCCCCCACTCCTCCTCCACCCGGCTACACTTCATTGTGTGGTGAAGGTCGCTTGCGTCGTCTCCATATATTTCCTTCCTCCATGGCTAATGTCGGTCATCTGCCTCGTGCCGGTGTAATAGAAACAATGAGTGATGTGGAGAGGAAATTGTCGTGACTGTGCTGAACTTTGCAGAACTGAAGTAACTGAAATTGATTCGTGTGTAATTTCTTATTTGGTTAAAGAATCTGCAGTCTTACGACCATTCTAAAGCCTTTGTGATATACTAAAATTTCATATATCAGTCGGTTGTTGGACTATTTTGTATCATTGACTTATTAGCAAGTGCAAATAAAATTATTCTGTAACCACAAGTCTGAGGCGACCGTGTTCCTTATTTACTTTAAGAAAAAGTACCGATATTCCAATGGCAGTGCTAACGAAGCTAAATAACTTTTACATATGTGATCGAAAAGATTTAATATGGCTTCATACGAGGAACTGCTGCCTATCAGAGTATTATATTATTATTATTCTCGTATGTCCCCATAATGGAGAACGATAAGCAATCCTGACTGGATGCGTTCAGATCCTCTTTGAGAGTTTCTTCTTGTCGGACCAATCCTCTTTCATCCTTTCACTCGCGGTTTCCTTTTCTTCAGCAGTCCAGGCGCGTTTAGACATTTCCTTTTTTTCTATCTCTGAAATAACTTTCCATGTGTTCACTTTCTTTTTAAAAATCTCTCTGTCTGTGACGTCTCCCTTAGCAATGCCTACAGACTTGAGGTCTTTCTCCACCTCCTTCATCCACGTGGTTCTTGTTTTTACTGTTTGTGTGTATTCTATGATTTGTCTTGAGATTCTTTCCTTCGGAAGTCTACTCAGATGTCCATAAAATTCCTGCCTTTTTTCTTCATGTCTGATTCTATGTTTGATATTTTCTCTGTAGTTTGAAGTCTGTACTGTCCATCTTCGGGTCCCAGGATTTTTCTAATAATTTTCTTTCTTCTTTCTTGATTTGTTCTGTTGCTTTTTTATGTTCATTGCTAATGTTTCTTATCTACATATCTTGCATATGTAACTGCTATCTTAGTATTATATGCGTATTATAACTAATTAAATTTAAATAAATATTCTGATAGGGCTTACTGTAATCAGGACTGTTTAATTTAATTAATTTTACACCAATATTCTGATAAGCTTTTACCTTATTAGAAGCAGAGATAGTGAACTGATAAATTTTTACAATATTATTACACAAAGTAACGAATGATTACATTGAAGGTGATGTCACAAGAAACCGGATTTTGACAGCAACATATGGTAATTGTTATCTTTTACAGACATAGAAGGCATTCATTTTATCCCATCCACATACATCTGCACCAATGTGGTTTCTGAAACCAGCAGTAAGCGTTTCGCCTTGTTCTGTGGGTCATCATCAGTTCTTGTAAATGTAAGACCGCATCAAACAAATGAAAATCTTTACAAATGACGTAATCTAATTTTAGAGTCACACTTCCTATCCCATTGACCCAAAGTCAAAATCCTGTAGCTTCAGAATATACATTTTCTTCACTTCTTTACTCTATTTCAAAGGGGGAAAGAACGGGAAAATTATGTGTTTTATGATGAAATGTTTGCTTACATGTTTTATCCTTTGAAAGTTATTTAAGTTTTCATAACAAGACACGTTATAAGATTTTTTTGCACAAATGTTCCGCCCTTTGTTAAGTTTTTCCAAGAGCCTGCATTGTTTTTCCGATCACATGTTGCGCGCCGACTGACTTAGTGATAGGCACACTACGTGACGGTCAGGTAGTTAACATGGCACCAGCACACCGTCTGTTAAGCAGATTTGATGAATTTAGTGAATTTAGTAAAAAAAAAAAAAAAAAAAAACTTACTCAATAAGAGCCACTACTACGAACACGTTTTAAAGAGTTAAATTCATGGATAAAGTATCAGACCCTTTTGAAATAAAAACAGGAGTAAGGCAAGGGATGTACATTCACAGTTTTGTTTAATTGTGCACTTGGGAAAATAATAATGGAACAAAAATATAAAAAGTTGAATAAGACTGGGTTTGAAAAAGAAAACTAAAATTCAATTACATTGGATGATATGGTCCTGTTGGCCGAAACAATGGAGGAAGCAATAGAACAAATCCTTAAATTAGAGAAACAAGCATCTGAACTAGGTCTTACAATTTCATTTGGAAATAAGCGATAATCTTTACAAACAACAAAATAATTATTCAAAGGTTCAAAACAAAAACAAAAAATAGAAATAGAAAAAGAATTTAAACGTTTTGGGGAATGGATTAGTAGGAATGCGACAAAACACATTTTCAAGATAATAAAATAGTATACATCAAGAATGAAACTCTTTTTTTCACTATGCGGACACTATGCGTAAAAAGAGACTAAATTTCAATGGTCTTCTCAGAATGGACTCTGATAGAATAATCAAACACATTTTTTATTTCTTCCGTAATCGCATAACGAAGCCTAATTAGTTCATAGATACTGGAAAAGACTTAAGAGAATTAAAAATTATGGAAAAGTCATTACTGGATTGAACAGCGCAGATAAGATGAAAGGAAAGAACCTGGAATATCATTTCATAGGTAAGTTGTATTCCAATAATTGATGTTGAAGTGGTCAGTGGGAATTGTAAACGTTGGCGCATGTCTATAAATATTTAGTCATAGCTCTCAATGGGATGACTTCGTTCTCAAATTTTTGTTGGTGTAGTGTAGAAAATCAGCATACCTTGCTATTTTGCACATAATAGACTAGCATTACTTTTTAACGAGTGTTGAAAATGAGGTTTAAAGGGGTGTGTTTTACATCGCAGTTCATTTAATTTAGTATTGCGCTTTCCTTCGTCACGTTGTAGTTTATACTGTATGATGAAATTAAATGTGTTAATTTATGCTATGCAATCTAGGAATCTTGATGAAGCAAACGATGTTACCGCAAATACAGTTTGCGATTCAAATACGCGTGTGTGGGTATGTCTACATAGTTTGATTCAGTAATGGCAATTTAATGGAGATTGTGGTTAGGTCTAAATGCAGTCTGTACTAGAATGGTTTTGTTGTTCCATAACGGACAAAGAATTTATCTATTACTGTTAGTAATTTTATGAGAACCAAGTTAGTGACAAAACGTGTATAGCGATGGAAACTACTTCCACTTCCAGCTATTCCCAATTTAGCTTACGATGTATGGTAACAAAATAACTATTTTTATTCTGGTCTAGGCCTCATTTCAACCTAACCACAAGTGGTAGTAAAACAACACTGAAATATCCATTCTGTATGTCCACCATGTAATTCATTGTGGCTTTAGCAGAATTAATTTTTAGTCTAGGTCGCAAATCAACCCAATCCCAGTACATCCCGAAAACTAAGCAAGATATCGAAAAATTTTATTCTTTATTTTCGATTTGTCTCGTCGTGTTATATAAGAATCGATCATTAAATTTGACTTTTGCGAAAGTTTTCTTCTGTATTTCAACTGAAGACACCTCACTTTTGATACAGTATATCTCGAGAACTAGGCGAGATATCGAAAATTTATTCTTTATTTTTTTTTATTTCTCTCGTCTTTTTAAATAAGAATCCGTCATCAAATTTGCCTTTAACCAATTTTTCCTTCCGAATTTCAACCAAAACCATTTCACATTTGAGACAGAATATCTCGAAAACTAAGCATGATATCAAAAAAAATTATTCTCCATTTTTTTTTGTCTCGTCGAGTTACATAATAATCCATCTCCAGATAGCGACGTTACATTAATCCTAGAGTCCCCTTGAGGTTTTTGTAAATATACGCCGTGTCTGTATGGGTTAGGCCATGCCCCCCTCCCCCCCCCCCTCCTCCTCCACCCGGCTACACTTCATTGTGTGGTGAAGGTCGCTTGCGTCGTCTCCATATATTTCCTTCCTCCATGGCTAATGTCGGTCATCTGCCTCGTGCCGGTGTAATAGAAACAATGAGTGATGTGGAGAGGAAATTGTCGTGACTGTGCTGAACTTTGCAGAACTGAAGTAACTGAAATTGATTCGTGTGTAATTTCTTATTTGGTTAAAGAATCTGCAGTCTTACGACCATTCTAAAGCCTTTGTGATATACTAAAATTTCCTATAAATATCAGTCGGTTGTTGGACTATTTGTATCATTGACTTATTAGCAAGTGCAAATAAATTATTCTGTAACCACAAGTCTGAGGCGACCGTGTTCCTTATTTACTTTAAGAAAAAGTACCGATATTCCAATCGCAGTGCTAACGAAGCTAAATAACTTTTAAATATGTGATCGAAAAGATTTAATATGGCTTCATACGAGGAACTGCTGCCTATCAGAGTATTATATTATTATTATTATTCCCCATAATGGAGAACGATAAGCAATCCCTGACTGGATGCGTTCCAGATCCTCTTTGGGATGTTCTTCTTGTCGGACCAATCCTCTTTCATCCTTTCACTCGACGGTTTCCTTTTCTTCAGCAGTCCAGGAGCGTTTAGACATTTCCTTTTTCTCTCTCTCTGAAATAACTTTCCATGTAGTTCACTTTCTTTTTAAAAATCTCTCATCTGTGACGTCTCCCTTAGCAATGCCTACAGACTTGAGGTCTTTCTCCACCTCCTTCATCCACGTGGTTCTTGTTTTTACTGTTTGTGTGTATTCTATGATTTGTCTTGAGATTCTTTCCTTCGGAAGTCTACTCAGATGTCCATAAAATTCCTGCATTTTTTTCTTCATGTCTGATTCTATGTTTGATATTTTCTCTGTAGTTTGAAGTCTGTACTGTCCATCTTCACTGTCCCAGGATTTTTCTAATAATTTTTCTTTCTTCTTTCTTGATTTGTTCTATTGCTTTTTTATGTTCATTGCTAATGTTTCACTTATCTACATATCTTGCATATGTAACTGCTATCTTAGTATTATAGCGTATTATAAGTAATTAAATTTAAATAAATATTCTGATAGGGCTTACTGTAATCAGAACTGTTTATTTAATTAATTTTACACCAATATTCTGATAAGCTTTTACCTTATTAGAAGCAGAGATAGTGAACTAATAAATGTTTACAATATTATTACACAAAGTAACGAATGCATTACATTGAAGGTGATGTCACAAGAAACCTGATTTTACACAGCAACATACGGTAATTGTTATCTTTTACCGACCATAGAAGGCGTTCATTTTATCCCATCCACATACATCTGCACCAATGTGGTTTCTGAAACCAGCAGTAAGCGTTTCGCCCTTGTTCTGTGGGTCATCATCAGTTCTTGTAAATGTAAGACCGCATCAAACAAATGAAAATCTTTACAAATAACGTAATCTAATTTTAGACTCCCACTTCCTATCCCATTGACCCAAAGTCAAAATCCTGTAGCTTCAGAATATACATTTTCTTCACTTCTTTACTCTATTTCAGAGGGGGAAAGAATGGGAAAATTATGTGTTTATGATGAAATGTTTGCTTACACGTTTTATCCTTAAAAGTTATTTAAGTTTTCATAACAAGACACGTTATAAGATTTTTTGAACAAATGTTCCCTCCTTTAATTAGTTTTTCCAAGAGCCTTCATTGTTTTTCCGATCACATGTTGCGCGCCGACTGACTTAGTGATAGGCCGCACACTACGTGACGGTCAGGTAGTCAACATGGCACCAGCACACAGTCTGTTAAGCAGATTTGATGAATTTAGTGAATTTAGTAAAAAAAAAAAAAAAAAACTTACTCAATAAGAGCCACTACTACGAACACGTTTTAAAGAGTTAAATTCATGGATAAAGTATCAGACCCTTTTGAAATAAAAACAGGAGTAAGGCAAGGGGATGTACATTCACAGTTATTGTTTAATTGTGCACTTGGGAAAATAATAATGGAACAAAAATATAAAAAGTTGAATAAGACTGGGTTTGAAAAAGAAGAATCTAAAATTCAATTACATTGGATGATATGGTCCTGTTGGCCGAAACAATGGAGGAAGCAATAGAACAAATCCTTAAATTAGAGAAACAAGCATCTGAACTAGGTCTTACAATTTCATTTGGAAAATAAGCGATAATCTTTACAAACAACAAAATAATTATTCAAAGGTTCAAAACAAAAACAAAAAATAGAAATAGAAAAAGAATTTAAACGTTTTGGGGAATGGATTAGTAGGAATGCGACAAAACACATTTTCAAGATAATAAAATAGTATACATCAAGAATGAAACTCTTTTTTTCACTATGCGGACACTATGCGTAAAAAGAGACTAAATTTCAATGGTCTTCTCAGAATGGACTCTGATAGAATAATCAAACACATTTTTTATTTCTTCCGTAATCGCATAACGAAGCCTAATTAGTTCATAGATACTGGAAAAGATCTTAAGAGAATTAAAAATTATGGAAAAGTCATTACTGGATTGAACAGCGCAGATAAGATGAAAGGAAAGAACCTGGAATATCATTTCATAGGTAAGTTGTATTCCAATAATTGATGTTGAAGTGGTCAGTGGGAATTGTAAACGTTGGCGCATGTCTATAAATATTTAGTCATAGCTCTCAATGGGATGACTTCGTTCTCAAATTTTTGTTGGTGTAGTGTAGAAAATCAGCATACCTTGCTATTTTGCACATAATAGACTAGCATTACTTTTTAACGAGTGTTGAAAATGAGGTTTAAAGGGGGTGTGTTTTACATCGCAGTTCATTTAATTTAGTATTGCGCTTTCCTTCGTCACGTTGTAGTTTATACTGTATGATGAAATTAAATGTGTTAATTTATGCTATGCAATCTAGGAATCTTGATGAAGCAAACGATGTTACCGCAAATACAGTTTGCGATTCAAATACGCGTGTGTGGGTATGTCTACATAGTTTGATTCAGTAATGGCAATTTAATGGAGATTGTGGTTAGGTCTAAATGCAGTCTGTACTAGAATGGTTTTGTTGTTCCATAACGGACAAAGAATTTATCTATTACTGTTAGTAATTTTATGAGAACCAAGTTAGTGACAAAACGTGTATAGCGATGGAAACTACTTCCACTTCCAGCTATTCCCAATTTAGCTTACGATGTATGGTAACAAAATAACTATTTTTATTCTGGTCTAGGCCTCATTTCAACCTAACCACAAGTGGTAGTAAAAACAACTGAAATATCCATTCTGTATGTCCACCATGTAATTCATTGTGGCTTTAGCAGAATTAATTTTTAGTCTAGGTCGCAAATCAACCCAATCCCAGTACATCCCGAAAACTAAGCAAGATATCGAAAAATTTTATTCTTTATTTTCGATTTGTCTCGTCGTGTTATATAAGAATCGATCATTAAATTTGACTTTTGCGAAAGTTTTCTTCTGTATTTCAACTGAAGACACCTCACTTTTGATACAGTATATCTCGAGAACTAGGCGAGATATCGAAAATTTTTATTCTTTATTTTTTTATTTCTCTCGTCTTTTTAAATAAGAATCCGTCATCAAATTTGCCTTTAACCAATTTTTCCTTCCGAATTTCAACCAAAACCATTTCACATTTGAGACAGAATATCTCGAAAACTAAGCATGATATCAAAAAAAAATTATTCTCCATTTTTTATTTGTCTCGTCGAGTTACATAATAATCCATCTCCAGATAGCGACGTTACATTAATCCTAGAGTCCCCTTGAGGTTTTTGTAAATATACGCCGTGTCTGTATGGGTTAGGCCATGCCTCCCCTCCCCCCCCCCCACTCCTCCTCCGCCCGGCTACACTTCATTGTGTGGTGAAGGTCGCTTGCGTCGTCTCCATATATTTCCTTCCTCCATGGCTAATGTCGGTCATCTGCCTCGTGCCGGTGTAATAGAAACAATGAGTGATGTGGAGAGGAAATTGTCGTGACGTGTGCTGAACTTTGCAGAACTGAAGTAACTGAAATTGATTCGTGTGTAATTTCTTATTTGGTTAAAGAATCTGCAGTCTTACGACCATTCTAAAGCCTTTGTGATATACTAAAATTTCCTATAAATATCAGTCGGTTGTTGGACTATTTTGTATCATTGACTTATTAGCAAGTGCAAATAAAATTATTCTGTAACCACAAGTCTGAGGCGACCGTGTTCCTTATTTACTTTAAGAAAAAGTACCGATATTCCAATGGCAGTGCTAACGAAGCTACATAACTTTTACATATGTGATCGAAAAGATTTAATATGGCTTCATACGAGGAACTGCTGCCTATCAGAGTACTATATTATTATTATTCTCGTATGTCCCCATAATGGAGAACGATAAGCAATCCTGACTGGATGCGTTCAGATCCTCTTTGAGAGTTTCTTCTTGTCGGACCAATCCTCTTTCATCCTTTCACTCGCGGTTTCCTTTTCTTCAGCAGTCCAGGCGCGTTTAGACATTTCCTTTTTTTCTATCTCTGAAATAACTTCCCATGTGTTCACTTTCTTTTTAAAAATCTCTCTGTCTGTGACGTCTCCCTTAGCAATGCCTACAGACTTGAGGTCTTTCTCCACCTCCTTCATCCACGTGGTTCTTGTTTTTACTGTTTGTGTGTATTCTATGATTTGTCTTGAGATTCTTTCCTTCGGAAGTCTACTCAGATGTCCATAAAATTCCTGCCTTTTTTTCTTCATGTCTGATTCTATGTTTGATATTTTCTCTGTAGTTTGAAGTCTGTACTGTCCATCTTCTTTCACTCTGGGTCCCAGGATTTTTCTGATAATCTTTCTTTTTTGATTTGTTCTGTTGCTTTTTTCATGTTCATGCTAATGTTTCGGTTATCTACATATCTTGCATATGTAACTGCTATCTTAGTATTATATCCTATTATAACTAATTACATTTAAATAAATATTCGGATAGGGCTTACTGTAATCAGGACTGTTTAATTTAATTAGTTTTACACCAATATTCTAATAAGCTTTTACCTTATTAGAAGCAGAGATGGTGAACTGATAAATTTTTACAATATTATTACACAAAGTAACGAATGCATTACATTGAAGGTGATGTCACAAGAAACCGGATTTTAGACAGCAACATATGGTAATTGTTATCTTTTACAGACAATAGAAGGCATTCATTTTATCCCATCCTCATACATCTGCACCAATGTGGTTTCTGAAACCAGCAGTAAGCGTTTCGTCCTTGTTCTGTGGGTCATCATCAGTTCTTGTAAATGTAAGACCGCATCAAACAAATGAAAATCTTTACAAATAACATAATCTAATTTTAGAGTCACACTTCCTATCCCATTGACCCAAAGTCAAAATCCTGTAGCTTCAGAATATACATTCTCTTCACTTCTTTACTCTATTCAGAGGGGGAAAGAATGGGAAAATTATGTGTTTTATGATGAAATGTTTGCTTACATGTTTTATCCTTGAAAGTTATTTAAGTTTTCATAACAAGACACGTTATAAGATTTTTTTGCACAAATGTTCCGCCCTTTGTTAGTTTTTCCAAGAGCCTGCATTGTTTTTCCGATCACATGTTGCGCGCCGACTGACTTAGTGATAGGATGCACACTACGTGACGGTCAGGTAGTTAACATGGCACCAGCACACCGTCTGTTAAGCAGATTTGATGAATTTAGTGAATTTAGTAAAAAAAAAAAAAAAAAAAAAAAAACTTACTCAATAAGAGCCACTACTACGAACACGTTTTAAAGAGTTAAATTCATGGATAAAGTATCAGACCCTTTTGAAATAAAAACAGGAGTAAGGCACCGAGCGTGGTGGTGTAACGGATAGCGTTCTGGCCTCGCATTCGGGAGGACGGTGGTTCGAATCCCCGTCCGGGCATCCAGATTTGGATTTTCCATGGTTTCCCCAAATCACTCCAGGTGAATGCCGGGATGCTTCCTTCAAAAGGCCATGGCCGAATTCCTTCCCATTCCTTGCCCCCATCCTTTCCCGTCTCTAAAGACCACGTTGTTAAAAAGGGACGTTAAACTGTTACAAAAAAAAAAAAAAAAAAAAAAAAAAAGGAGTAAGGCAAGGGGATGTACTTTCACAGTTATTGTTTAATTGTGCACTTGGGAAAATAATAATGGAACAAAAATATAAAAAGTTGAATAAGACTGGGTTTCAAAAAGAAGAATCTAAAAATCAATTGCATTGGATGATATGGCCCTGTTGGCCGAAACAATGGAGGAAGCAATAGAACAAATCCTTAAATTAGAGAAACAAGCAGCTGAACTAGGTCTTACAATTTCATTTGGTAAAAAGCGATAATCTTTACAAACAACAAAATAATTATTCAAAGGTTCAAAACAAAAACAAAAAATAGAAATAGAAAAAGAATTTAAATGTTTGCGGGAATGGATTAGTAGGAATGCGACAGAACACATTTTCAAGATAATAAAATAGTATACATCAAGAATGAAACTCTCTCTAAAAAAAAAAAAGTGACAATCTCTCGGATACTATGCGTAAAAAGAGACTAAATTTCTACGGTCTTCTCAGAATGGACTCTGATAGAATAATAACCAAACACATTTTTTATTTCTTCCGTAATCGCATAACGAAGCCTAATTAGTTCATAGAAACTGGAAAAGACCTAAGAGAATTAAAAATTATGGAAAAGTCATTACTGAATTGAACAGCGCAGATAAGATGAAAGGATAATTTTCCAAGAAAAATTCTAAAATAAAGTTAAAACACGTCATCTCGGAAGAGGAAAGAAGAAGAAGGTACGAGAGAATGAAGAAATACTGCGCGCAGAGGAAGGAACAACATGCAAAGAAGTACCCCAAGGAGGATGAAATTGAAAAGGAACCAAAAAACAAACAAAAAATCGTTTCTGAATATTTATGTTTTGAGAGAGCGTTACACGTCAGATCTGCGTCTCGTGATAAAACAACAGACGGCCGCTGCGGTCACAGGGAGAACTGTTGAACATTGCAACAGACAGAAACAGCCCAGCATGCACCACAACAGGTAATGTTTGTTTCTTTCCTGCCTCTCGCCGAACTACCAATATATCGATACAACAAAATCGATTAGTTTCAAATGGTTGATGGCACGCACCAACATTAGCTATTAGCGGACTTTATATTAAAAAATAATAATAATTGCGGGTCAGGGAGAATAAAATTCACCGATGAAAGGTTATTGGTCTTCAAAGTTGATAGGAAACTTCCGGGATTTTAACAAGCAGATTTTGTTCAGTTATTTTTGTCGATTTCACAGCTAAGGTAAATGTTTCTGCACTATTTCACCAATCATATTTGTATATATGATATTTTAACAGATATAAGTGTAAGTTAAAAGTACCGTCAGTATAAATGCCTGGTTTTATAAAACATTTCAAAATTGCTTGGAATAGGCACAGCTTCAAGTATGAATGAGACCACCACAAAGCCATCCCAGCGGTGACCGACCAGACACCGTCACTAACCATTCACAACAAGTAGTCAAATTACAAGCCCCGTTACAAGTAAGGAATAGGAACAATTTGTTTTGTATAATGCACACAGCGCGAGTATAGAAATAAGCTGAAATCTGTTATCACATCTGGAGTACCAAACTGATGTCCCTGTCCTCAAGTATCATTCCACCACTCAACAATGAACAGAAATTTCGTGTCATGGGGAAACTGCCACAGAATTTTGCTAGGATGATTTCTGAATAAATGGTACAAGCGGAACTTTTTTTTTATTTTGAAGCACTGTTCGAACCAACGTCCTCAAAGAAATAGGAACGACGCTGCTGGTAACACGAATAAATAAAAAGACACCAATGAAAACTATATTACATCTATTTATAGCGCAATAGGTCCGTTTACACGCCCGGTTTTTCCGACGGTTTTGGAGCGTACGCTCCAGGCGCGCGCATCAATCCTTTACGTGTAAATGCTCAGGTGGTCAGAGAGGCCTGGCGCGCGCTCCGAATGCGCACATCTGGCGCGCAGGTCTAACGGGGCCTTGTGTTTAAGGCGGGTTTACACGGTTCACTTTTCGCAATCACTCCGGATGAATCACTCGCAGTGAAAGGAAAGTGAACTGTATAACAGAGAATCATCCAGAGTGATCATCCAAGATGACGGATGAAAGAAGTTGGCTCGGGTTCAACTTTTCGCTCACTTTTGGCGTTTCACTCGGTGAATCATCAATAGTGAAGCGTGTAAACAGTCAAAATATCAAAGTGAAACATATTCCTTAACCGGTCGCAATTGTTTGTTTCTGATTGTTGTTGTATTCAACACATAATGATTTTTTAAATGGAAATAATAAATATTTCATTATTTTTAAGTTCTTTCCACAATAACAAGTGTTTATGGAATTTATGGAACACAAAATTTGAAACTTATAAAAATAAAAACAAAAGGGATAGTGGTACAGAGGACATAATTGAAGGATTTAATCTCTCACTTTTGAAGACAGAAGACATCAAGCACAAAATTAAAAGTATCCGAACCAGGTCATCTAGTGAATTAACTAAAGTTTTAAAACCAGACAAATGTGATGTAAATTGTGCTTGTAAGTAAAGTGAATGTGTTTCAAAGCAGTTACCAGTGGAAGAAACGTGAGAATAGTTTCTACCCTTCCGTTTAGCTGGAAGACATTTTCTCATTAGTGTCCTGTTTTGTATTTAGTGGTGAGTTTTTTTGGCAGTAAATCTGTGTGATTTAAACATTCGAAGATGATTTGTAATTGCAGTTTTGTCCTCCAATACCCATTCTACCACGCCGCAAGATCCAATTTCTCGTCCACCAACTTATATTATTTCAATTAACTTTCTTCACGATATAACTGTTAATTCTTTACGCAAGATTACTGAAAATTAAATCCATTCCAACACGCGAAGTTTGTTTGTTGCCATCTTGAAGTGAATTGAATGGTTCATTTTTGATGATACTTGTAAACGAAAAGTGAATTCACCTTCACTTTCACTGCGAGTGATTCATCCTGAGTGATTGCGAAAAGTGAACCGTGTAAATCCATCTTTAGATTGAGTCACTATCGCGCTGCACTATACCTGCGTTTAGTTCGAAATGCAGAGTGGATCAGAATAATAAAGTATGCAATTTGTCAAGGCACGAGCAGCTTAGTTTCGACTGATAACTTAAAATCACTGAGCGTGGAGGCCTCGCATTCTGGAGGACGCGTCCAGGAAGCCACATGCGCGTTTTAATCACTCCAAGTGAATACCTGGATGGTTCCATCAAAAGACCATTCCTTCCCGTGCCTTGCCCGCAATCTTTTTCAGTCTCTAATGACCGAGACGTCGACAAACATAAATCCATCAGCAAAAAAGAAAAAACAATTACATGAAACCGCTTGATTTTATTAGTAGTGTCAAAGATAAAATCTGATTAGAAATGGCCGCTACTGTATTGGCTACACTATGGCATAAGGTAGTTAGTGGGACAATATGTCTAACATAAGTTTCTTTTTGCTTTAATATGGGCGTTTTCTGGAAAGGTATGACGTCAGCAACGTGTATACCAAATACCACACGAAAGGGAGCGTCCATTAATCACGTGGCTCCATTTTGGCCTCCTGACAACGCCCCCTCCCCTTCCCCCTACCCGCCACTCTCCCACGTAGCCTGACGTGACTTTACACCCCCCCTCCCCACCAACCCCCTCTTCGCCCACCCCCCGGGTAGCTCGTAGTCTTTTTCGCTATTGATTCCAGAAGACATTTTGTGCTGTTTTCTCTTATCAGAATATCGTAAATTACATACAGAGATAATTGAATGACGGATAAAGTATTACATGTTGTTGTGTGTTCTGTGCCTCATTTTAACTCTTGACAAATCATATGACTGAAAAGCTACGTGGCGTGGCTCTGAACCCCCCCCCCCCCACCCCCCACGCTGCCCAGCGTATATTTCCAGTGAGTCCCCTCTCCCCCTTGACCGAGCCACGTAGTTTGTGGACGCTCCCTTGTTGCAGTGTTACCTGACACTTAGTGTTAGCAGTGGAAAGAGTGACCTGACTGGTAGTAATACTAAACTGACGTCACGTTACGGGAAAACTAATGCAGAACAACGTAAACAGCTAACACAATAGTAAATACAACTAGTCGCGTAGACAAACAGGAGACTCTAAAACACAGCATCGACAAATATAAATCAATGGTCACGCAACTACAAACCCCAGTTAGAAAACACGAGCGGGAATGCTGCAGCTACGAAATAATACAAAACAGACAAAATAACAGATGGAAAATACTGGAGAAAATAATCACTGTTGAGGCGAGGTAGAAACTGTGAGAAGAGCAACCACTACAGTGAGACAAAGCCACAAAGGTTAAACTAGCGGTCAGGGTTAAGAACGCACGCTGTATATTACACTGAATTCACTAAAAAAGAAAAAAAAAAAAAATGATTTTCAAAAAAGAGTTCATCACAGGATTTGCGTAATTGTATTTTAAATAATACAGAGCAGCGATTCGCGGGGTGTGAAAGGTGGCCCGCACACAAAACACTTAACTATAATCCAATTTAGGATACCATAGCAAAAAATATATTAGTAAAATTGTTCACATAAAATGTATGCCGTAGTCGAACAGTTTAGGGCTACAAGCGGGTGGAAGGGGATCTTCCCCACCTGCCCGAAACTGGTAGTGACCTCTTGAAATTTGTGTTAACTGCTTCGTTATAACGTTCTCTTCACGTTTTGCACTCTACTTTTTCGGAAAAGTCGCCACTAATTAAATTAAAAATGCCGAAATTTGAGGCGCTCCGAACCGCGAAATGTTAGCGGCGCTGCAAAAATTATCGGTACAGGAATCATATCAACCTAACAGGTTCGTTTTGTCATAGTGGTCCTGATTAGGTTGAAATTAGCCCTGGACCAAGAGTAAAGAGTTTATGGGAAATTCGTTCTGAGGCATCCATCTCAGAAACTGCGCATTTGTTTACAACGGAAACAATCGATTGCCTCTGACTGCTTGTATCGATACTAAGATGGCGAGCCTTGTCGTACTGCATTTCCGATAAATGTTTTCTCTCTGTTAATTTCTTGTGACTTTTTACAACTGAGGGAAGCTGAAACGGCAAGTAAACATTACAACAAAGGATTTAACCAACAGGTCAACATATTGTTATTGTTTTTGCAACGCCAGCGGCATCCATTTCATTAGCTGCCCATTTCCTCCTTGGGCAGAGTATAGTGGAGTGTTTGTCTTGCGACATTTACTCCTAGTCTAATAGATGGATTCTTGCTTCAGGTTAGATGTGTCTTAACGTTTGGCATAGATATTTTCAGATGGTTTGGGAGTTTATTGAAGAAGTGAGATAGGTCCTATGTGTGGACCTATTCCTACCGGATAATTCCCCAGGTCCTTGATTAGTGGGTTGTTAGATTTGTGGGCTTCATTATATTCCTTAAATAGTTGTTTTAAGGTTGGTAGCCCTGTGGCTTCATGAAGGGCTATTGTGGGAAATCTGCAGTCAAGATCAAGTGCTCTGTTCAGAGTGCGATTTTGAATAACTTGGAGTCTGTCTAAATTTGTTTCGGCGGTGTATCCCCACACAGGGCACATCCATTGGCTGAGCGTCATTTCCGCATTTTTAATTAAATTAGTGGCGAATTTTCCGAGAAAGGAGAGTACAAAACTTGAAGAGGACATTATAAGGAAGCAGTTAAAACAAATTTCAACAGGTCAGTTCCAGATTCAGGCAGGTGGAGAATATCCCCTTACACCCAAAAAGTGATTTTTAAAAAGAGTTCATCACACGATTTGCGCAGATGTCTTTTAAATAATACAGAGCAGCGATTCGCGGAGGTGGGAAAATATGAAAAATTTAACTATAATCCAAATTAGGATACCACTACAAAAATATATATTAGTAAAATTGCTCACATAAAATGGATACCGTACTCGAACTGTTTAAGACTATAAGCGGTAAGTCAAACCCTCTGAAAACAAAAAGAATATTTCAGCTACGGCAAAAATCTGTTATTTCCAGAATATTCACTAAATACGTTTCCAGTCGGTGTGGAAGGAGCGGCGCACAGTGGTTCAGTATTGGAATATAGTGGACATTCGACCTTACGTCTTAATATCGATCCAAAAAAAATTGCTTTTGGTAGCATTTCCTATGGTTATCAAAAATTATTATGTTCAATTTTTGATAAAAATTAGTCCTTCACAGTTAAAATAAATAATTTTTTTTTAAAAAAATGTATGTGTGGAGATCTTTATTTTTTTTCACGGCCCTATATCAAAGTGTCAAAGTCAAACCTTATGCATTCGTAAGTAACTATCCTACTTAATATTACAACATAAAATTTCTTGCGTGTCTTTGCCGCTTTGACAACAGGGCGCAAGTGAATTTCATGGTTAAACATTCGAATTAGTCATAATATCGAACAAAAATGCTGATTCAATTTTTTTTGGATCCATATTATTACTTCTGTTCCATTGTCCACTATATTTTAACCATGAAATTTCCTTGCGCCCTGTGGTTAAAGCGGCAAGGATACGCTAGAAATTTTTATGTTGCGATATTAAGTAGGATAGGTACTTACGATTGCATAAGGTTTGACTTTGACACTTTGATATAGGGCCGTAAAAAAAAAAAAAGATTTCCACCTATACATTTTTTTAAAAAAAAATTATTTATTTTAAGTGTGAAGGACTCATTTTTATCAAAAACTGAACATAAAAATTTTTCATCAGCACAGGAAATGTTCCCTAAAACAATCCCGTTAGTGACATATTTTTATACGCGATTGACTATACGTGAACGTCACGTGTCCATGACGTCACGTTCACAGTCGCCAGGCGGCCGGAATCGCCAAGTCAAAAACAACCGGTATATTATTGTGTGTCTTCCCTTAAAGCATGAAAGAAAAAATCGGAAAAACAAACATATTGAGATTTGTCGTCCTGTCAACATTCATTTGTTCCACATCAAGAATATCTGAAGGAAATATTTTATACAGCCGCAACTACACAAATTACGGTAATTTTCTTATCCCGAGATTTCACGAAATTTTACATACAATCAAGTAAAAACTGCAACAAGGAGCAAATGAAAATTTCTGTGATGAAACAGTTCACAAGCTATGAGGTCGTGACAGACAAAGCAAAGTGAGAATCCATATGGATGCTGTCCACACTCACCTGTGATGGAATCCAAAAAGTCGGCACTGGACGAAATCACAACACAACTCGCAAAGAAAATAACAAAATACGCTGGAAGTAATATTATTGTCTGTCGAATCCTCTTTCGTGACTTCACACTGTTTTGATTTTCCGGCTAATACACGCTTGTTGAACACTGAAATACGTTAAGAAAGTGCTAACACTCCAGATTATCTGCTGTCCCCACCACGCGACACGACACAATGGCGACAAGCACAGCAAGCGAGCGCTCTGGCGGCAGACGCGGGAACTACACTGGCAGAGATCCCGGGGGTTCCCTCGTTGTTTCATTGCACACTTGTGTTACGTAAGTGCGTTGTACAACATATTTCTTTCGTATTAACGTAATGATAGCACGTTAAATTAAATGAAGTATTTGAACGATAGAATTTAGTTCAATGACGACTACTTTCAAGACTTTACAAAATTAACGATGCAACATATATTTGGTAGTTATGAATAACATTACGCAGAGATCGAGACAGTAATGTACGAAATCAATAACACCGAAAAATCTTTTCATTGGTGAAGATTTTAAAGTTTTTGATACTTATAGAAAAGTTTAAGAAGAAAGTTTGACTTGAGAAAATTACACTTGCTAGTCATCAACGGACACAATGTGTACCACCGTCAGCAGGGTTGCCAACTATATTATACAGTATCATAATTTTTTTTAATATATACTTTACTCTAAGTGGAAAGATTGCGAAAATAGTTTGTTTCTGATAAAATATGAAATTAATTAAACTAAACGTTCTTCTAACTAATTAAACATCTTGGGGAGCATCCATAAAGCACGTGGTTCCATTTCGGATTTTCCGTGACCCCCCGCCACCCCCCCAAACGTACCCCAACATGGCTTTTGTCGCCACCCCCCTCCCCCTGCCCTCCCCCCCCCCCGTAGCACTTAGCTTACTCTCCCTATTGATTCCAGAAGACATTTTGTACTGTTTTTTTTTTCAGAGTATCGTAAAACACGTACGGAAGTGATTAAATGACGGAAATAAATGTCCACATGCTGTTGTGTGTTCTGTGCCTCATTTTAACTGCGACAAATAATGCGAATGGAAAGCTACGTGGTCTGGCTCGGAACCCCCCCCCCCCCTCCCTCACGTAACTCAGCGTAGATTTTCAGCCAACCCCTCCCCCCCTCATCTTAGACTGAACCTCGTAGTTTATGAACGCTCCCTGTTAGTGATTACGACAAAAAGAACGAAATGTGCATTTTTTTAAATACAGTTTGAGGACGGATCAACTGACTGTTCTACGAAACAATAGCTACATATTCTTAAAATTGAACGTACTGTAATAATTTAACAAATGTAAAAATAATTGCAATAATACGGATCGTTGTGTAAATCGTATCTAATATCTGCACTGCGTAATATATACAGATGCGCCGCATTGTTTCAGGAAGCCGTGGGACAAATTTGGTCGAAAGTAACGGCACGGGCGATGTCAGACAATCAATCAGCTGAGACTGCGCTGGAACAAAGAAGCTGATTGGCTGGACTTGGAGTGCAGCTGTGGGACGGCCGCCGCATCGCCTGGAGAACTCTGCCGCCGGTGGAGCGTCCATGAAGCACGTGGCGTGGAGATGGGGGACGGGGGGAATCTCGTAACTTGGGCGACAAGTTTTTGGTAGTAACGCAATCACAATGCGCGACCCGTCTGGATTCTATCGGTCTAAAACAGCTGACGAGCGAGATTTAGCGGCCTGGCGAGCACTTGATTGTTGCTCTGAGTCGAGACAACGTTGCAACAAAATAGGTACAACATACTTTTCTTCGCGCTATTTATCGTAAAATAGATAAAGCATGAAGCAACACTGTTTACATAATTATTACTTAGCTGGGGATTTTATTA
Source organism: Vandiemenella viatica (assembly GCA_031002005.1). Taxonomy (NCBI): domain Eukaryota; kingdom Metazoa; phylum Arthropoda; class Insecta; order Orthoptera; family Morabidae; genus Vandiemenella; species Vandiemenella viatica. The sequence continues at coordinate 21,222 of JARYHS010005288.1, forward strand.
AGAAACTTTGCGGAATCGGGACAGAACTGCAAACCTGGTTATTTTAGTGTCAAATAAACAGTTTGACGTTAATCCAATTTGGAATTAGACTGTCACTAAGCCGCCGTGTTACAAGCTTCAACAATACATCCGCACTGAGCGTGGCACCTGGCAATCAGAAGGACGCCGGTTCGAATCCCCGTCCAGCAATTCAGATTTGGGTTTTCCATAGTTTCGTCAAATCATTCCACGCGAATGCCGAGATGCTTCATCCACTGTAAGGTTCCTTAATTTAATGCCGAGTGCTTAGTGTATGATGAAAATAGTTGAAGGTTTAACGGTTTCTTTCCGAACTGAATATCTTCTCTGTTTTTATGACGAGTCGTGTGACGTATTCGAGGAGCAGTGACGTCATTATGTGTTATTCCGGAATTTCAACCCCCTCCCCCCGCCTCTGGTGACACTTCGAGAGATTTCGTTGGAACCCCCCCCTCCCCCCCAACTAAAATGACGAGTGATTCTGAGCGAGACCCCGCCCCCCTACCAATCAACCTCGGAACTTTCTGAGAACTTATTTTTTAGGTCTCATGCTCCGAAAGGCGGTTATACCCCCCCCCCCCGTCCCCCCGGTTTTGGGACCAAAATACTCCCCTAAAATCGACTTTCGCGTCAATTTTAGACGTTTTTTTAGCTCTACAATTCTACTAGAACTACCTCACGTGTGATTTCCGTTGACTCCCCCCCCCCATTCAGCTCACGTTATTAATGGGCGTCCCCTGGTGGTAGTGAGCTCTGGCCTCGCAGTCTGGAGGACGCGGGTTGTGATCCCCGTTCGAGTATCCAGAACTGGGTTTAGTATTGTTTCCCCAGATCACTCCAGGCGAATGCCGGGATGCTTTCTTGAAGCGGCCATGGCCGAACTACTTCCCGCTACTTGTCCCCAATCCCATGCTGCCTCTAATGACCCCGACGTCGACGAGTTGTAAAACCGTAAGCAATAATAAACAAAACAAAAATCGCTGTTGTGGTCTGTTGCAGTGAAGACACGTGACATGCAATACTACAGCAGTTTTCTGTATTACTGATTCGTAATGGAGGCGTTCAAGCAAAGCACCGAATGCAATATGTCTCAACAGAATATGCAGCCTGCGACTATGCCATTAGCTAATTAGACGGAATCAGAAAATGTAATAACCTGGTCTATACGTCATCACAGGTACGTAAGGACTACGGGAAAGGATTCGCACATGTCCCTTTTTTTTTATAATCCATCGTCGTATTCACTTGGAGAGATTGAGATTTTAGGGAACTATAAGAAGTAAAAATCTGGATGGTCCGACCTGGTTGCGAACCCGAGTCCTCCGAAATATTATCGCTCACCCACCACGCTCGGTCCGTATAATACACACATCCATAATATCAGGAACGGCACCGAAAAACAACAGATAATAGTTGAACAATTTGCTGAAACGCTACATGTGACATTTAAATAGCGCATCGTTTAAACAGCTCCTAAGTTCGCGAAGAAAAGACACACGTTTCCATTTGATTTTGTTGCCGCGGAATCCAGAGGACACAGGAGTCAAAATGTCGCTCTGACTATACTGTGGCAATATTAACGTAGGGAAATATCAGCAGTTCTGTAGCGTTGCTTATTTCAATAACAGTTACTCATTCGCTGGTTAATCCGAACCAGTTATCAACGTCATTGCTCGTATATTGTAACAAAAAGAGAACAACTACAACGGTTAAATATTTCAAAAAGTACAACACGCATATGTTTTAAAAATTTCAGTTTTAGTGAGGAATAGAGTTATGAAGGAGAGTGGTGTAAGAATTGATTTTACACGCGTTACAGAAAATTACTTTCTTCACTTTTCACTTCATCTCGTAATGTTTGGCGTTAAAAAATATCCTAAATTTGATTTATCGCAGTTTTGTTCATATTTTTGCAATATGTAGGTTCACTTATTCGATATAAAAGCTGTTTTATTTTTCGACAAAGGTGTACACCGTATCACTGTCAGCAATAAATGTTTTTGTGGTTTAATACACATTTTTCATTTGTTACAAGTTTTATATCCGTTCAAAATTCAAATAATTCACCGGATGCGCCATTACTTTGTTTCTAGAGAGCCATGCACTACGTGACGGTTAGCGGGGGGGGGTAAACACACTAAATGGAACAGCCAGGACGCTGACCATCAGTAAAGACGAAATTCCTTTAATTTCGACTTTCCTAATAATGCTTGACGATAGAGATGACGTACTTTAAACTATGAAATCTTCTCCAGTGTAACTTTGAAAATAGTGAACTAAAATACGCAAACAGATTGATGCTGCCTGGGGGAGAAAGGCAGGGAGCGTAACAGCCGCATGGCTACCAACTGTTGCTAACACAATCATGGACTGCTGCTTAAGCACAAGTGCTAAACGGTGCTGATCTGTTTCTGCTTTTAACTGTTTTTTGAGGTCTGTAATAACAAAATTATAGTAATTAAAAAACCGACAAGTTTGAATTCCGTAGTTCCAAACTGATTCGTATTATGAAATTAGAATTAAAATTGACATACCACAACGCTGGATGCAGAAAATTAATTCGTTTGAGATGAAAGTGAGTCGTAATATTTGATCAGACGCTGTGTTAATAAATGTTCTTTATAGAATGCTGATTATTTGTCCGTTATTACACAGGGTGTTCAGGAATGGAAGGATAATCGTGTAACCACACATCATGTCCTACTATATCACAAAAGTTTATTTTAGTAAAGTCTCTCCATTTTAGAGATATTGATTTTTTTTTCTCTAAACCTGACTTTTTTCAGTTTATTCCATGTCATTACTACAAATTAAGACTTTTTGAACCCTGCTAATGAATTAAAAAATATTACTTGCATTTATTCTGTCTATAATTTGTATGCACACCATGGCAACAACCTTTTTTTTAAATTATTATCACCATTTTTCTACTATAAGTTTATTATGTACAATGGTGTCTTTAGCAGATTGAACTACCGTAAAACAATCAGTTTAAAACAAGTATAAAATAATTACAACATTTAAGATTTTTATGTTTTTTAAGGAGAAAAAGAACGTTGTTATAGATGACTCAAATACTTTAAGTAGGCTAAATTAAAAAAAAAAAAAAAACAGGGTTCGAAAAGTCTTAATTTGTAGAATTGGCATGGAATAAACGGAGAAAGTAGCATTTTTCGAAAAAATATTTAAAAAAATCAATATTTCGAAAATGGTGAGACTTTTAGTAAAATGAAATCTTGTAATATAGTAGGACATGATGTGCGGTTTCAGGATTATCCTTTCATTCCTGGACACTCTGTGTGTTAGTGATGTATTTATGATTTTAGTCACGTGATCAACTGTAATGCCGATAGGAAAAGTAAATTGCAAAGTAATCCAATATGGAATTGGTTTTTACGGGTCTGAACTTTGTCCTGGGCGAGGCGACACGGGAATACGCGATGGGAGGCCGTGTTGCCAACTGTTGCTAATGAAACCTCACCCGAATATGCTAGCGTAGACTGCAATCTGCGCATATCGATGTAACCTATTCTCCAAAGTACACAAACGGTTAAGCACGAGCCTCGCGGGATTTCGTTACTTGAAAATGACGCAGATTTTTCAGCTCTATCATCCATCTTAAACTCTTTTTTTTTTTTTTTTTTTTTTTTTTTTTTTACTGCTTGACGTCTCTTAACAGCGAGGTCTCTAGAGACGGGAAAGGATGGGGGGCAAGGAATGGGAAGGAATTCGGCCATGGCCTTTTGAAGGAAGCATCCCGGCATTCGCCTGGAGTGATTTGGGGAAACCATGGAAAACCTATATCTGGACGCCCGGACGGGGATTCGAACCGCCGTCCTCCCGAATGCGAGGCCAGAACGCTAACCGTTACACCACCACTATCGGTGTCTTAAACTCGAGAGGTGCATAGTCGGTGTTGTGTGGTTTGGCGCCATTTTATGTGGTAGATGCGAAGCGTTAAGGCCAAGTGAACCGGATTTCCTTTTTATAAAATGGACAGTGAGTTATACTTCAAAGAAAATGCATTTATTTATTTTAATTTAATTTTTTAATTGCAATGGAGCACAGGCTCCGGTGGCAATTTCCCTACACTCCCATCTTCCCCCTATCCTGCACCTGTCTCGCGAGATGAAGAATGTAGCGAAAGCGATGTCAATATTGGGCCTGTCGCATACTAAAGAAGGCTTACAAGAATGTTAATAACGACAATAAATAATGTGTTCTATCCATGATAGTGCCTAGAAACATAATCAACATACAGTATAAGATAAAAGACTGAATATTTGTTTATTAGGAGAGCAACAGGTGGTCAGCATTCGCGACAAACAGCTGATCTCACCAATACAAACACAACAGGGATATTGTGTCTGTATTAGCAGCTGCGGTTTGCGTCTAAGTTTCGTTTGGAGCATCGTTATTACTCAGTAATGAAGCGAAACTTTATTTCTAACCTCGAGACACTTCCAGTTAGAAGATGGGTTTCGAACTAATTGGATGCATATTATAGTAACACGTCATCATAATGCCGTTCATTTTATACCGTAGATGGTAATACTTCATATGCAGAGTATACAGCAGCAGGGGAACAGCTGAGGCCAATAGGTCAGGGGTTCGATACCCACCCTCACATTTTCTTTCCTACATCCATTTCTCTTCATTACTGTGTGGTATTTGTTGAATTAAATAATTATTTATACACAAAGTTTCCGTAACACGAATTCATTTTTCTGCAGAACTTTCACTTATTTTTCGGTGACAAGCACTTAAAAAAATAATTTTCACATTGAAAATAATATAAAGTTCTTTTACTGGCACACATTTCTTAGGGAAACACATGTGAAGATTTTCATTTATGGATTACAGTCTTACCCCGAAAATTTTTTATTTCAGACCTGGCATATTTTATGACGTCAGACTATTTTGGTAGCTGTTCGGAAGTTCTTTGCAGACTTCTTATTAACATTTTGCCGTGACGATTAAAATACACAAAACGGGAGTAATGAATTCCGCCTGTTGGTTGATTCGTGAAGTGTTCAGGTTAGGGAGCGTCCATAAACCACGTCTCCTGTGAACCCTCCCCCCACGTAGTCCGACGTTGCGTTTCCTTCTAACCCCCCCCCCCCTCTCCCTACGCAGGACGTATATTTTTCCTTTATTGATTCCAGAAGACATTTTGTACTATTTTCTCTTGTCACACTATCGTAAATTACATACGAAGATAATAAAAAGACTTGAAATAAATATCCACATGCTGTTGTGTGTTCTGTTCCTCATTTTAACTGTGACAAATAATATGAAAGGAAAGCTACGTGGCCTGGCTCGGAACCCCCCCCCCTCCCCCCTCACGTAGCCCAACGTAGTTTTCCAGCCACTTCCCTCCCTTTTTTTGACCGATCCACGTAGTCTATGGACGCACCCTTAGCACTGCGCTAGACGATGAGGTTTATCCAGAAATATTATCGCCACATCACTACAACCTAATCCAGCTTATTTCTACCTTTCTTGGCCGATGTATCATCGTGGATTATTTTTCTGGATGGATCTTGAATTGTTACAAAATTAAAAGCACCGAGTGTGGTGGTGAGCGGTTAACGTGCTGGCCTCGCATTCGGGAGGACGCGGGTTCGAGTTCCCGTCCGGGCATCCAGATTTGTTTTTTCCAAATTTTCCCAAAATCACTCCACGTGAATACAAGTATGGTTGATTCAAAAGTCCATGGCCGAATTCCTTCCCGTTCCTTGTTCCCAGTCCTTTCCCGCCTCTAATGAACTCGATATCGACGGAGCGCAAAGCCAGAATAAAAAAAAAAACACTAAAAGCCATCGAAAAATTGTAATTTTTTCCTTTCTTCTTAGCGTTGGAATACATTACAGGCTGATTGGGAATGTCGTTGGGCTCATATGGTAACTTTTAGAGGTACATGTATTTCGGGTTTACGGCTTGTAGTATAGAAATGGCAGTACAGACGCTGTTTTTTAAAAAAAAAAAAAAAAAAAAAAAAAAAAAAAAAAAAGTTAACTAAAATTGCGCTGTATAAACACAACGGACTACATGGCTGTCAGCAAGCGAGGACATACCGTATATGTAGAGCAACGACATTTATTTAATTTTCTTTCAAGTACGTTGGGCTACGTGAGGGGAGGGGGAGGAAGGGGGGTTTCCGAGACAGGCCTCGTAGCTTTTAGTTCATATTATTTGTCACAGTTAAAATGAGGTTTAGAACACACAACAGCATTTATTTCTGTCATTTAATTATCTCCGTATGTAATATACGATAGTCAGACAAGAAAAAATAGTACAAAATGGCTTCTGCAATCAAAGGAGATAAAGCTACGTACTACGTGGGGAAGGGAGGGGGGATGAAAAAGTCACGTCAGGCTACGTGGGGAAGGAAGGGGATTCACAGGAGGCCAAAGTGGAGCCACGTGCTTTATGGACGCTCCCTTAGAGGCGGAAAAGAATAGGGAACAGCGAACGGCAAGGAATTCGGCCATGGCCAATCACCCACCACGCTCGGTTAACGCATATGGAATTCGATAAATGCTACACAGCGAGGATCGTAATAAGGGGCCTGCATAGGTACCTATGAGATATTACAAGTAATAACAAATCATGGCGACTTTTGTTGTTGAGTGCCGTGTAATTTACATCAGGTTTACACTGTGTAACTACTAACAGAATGCGGGCTGGTCTTGAATCATCTGACAGGCGGTATGTTTCCGTTAGAGTCTTTAATGTTATTCATTTACGAAAATAATTATTCGCACGACTAGGCAAAGGAAAAGAAGATCAAAATAGCGAATGACAGCTCCAAAAGACATCTATACGAGTCTCAAATTCAGTCCCAGGGTTCCATAATTTTACTACTGAAATTATTTCTTATAATTACTGATAACTTTCTGTTTCCATTATTTCCAAACCTTCGCTTAATTTGAGCTCAAAGTTTCAGAATTATTTACAGTTTTTGAAACAATAGCTTTGCGGAATACTGAAAGCAGTTTAACATCTAAGTCCCGGAATGAGAACTGCGACAACAATAACTGTATTGAGGTTTCAAGCTTTACATTCAAATCATGTCCGTAAAAATAAAACATGTTGCCAGCAACGTAACACTCACCAAATTTTTATCATATTTTAGTTTTACTTTCAGTCTGAGTCATTTAAAATCATAATTCATTATCATACTTAGCAAATATTTTTACATTTAAATTTAAATACGTATCTGAAATTAATTTTTATATGAGAAAATTAATTTTTGTACGTGTGCTCAGGAGCGTAGCTACTATGGGGCTAGGCGGTGCAGTACACCGGGCCCCCGTCGCTCGGGGGCCCCCAAGTATACCTCTGGGGGCCCCAAAGTGCAGCTGAGAGGGCCCACGAGCCTTCTCGGCAAACTGGCGACCTTTTTTCCCCCTTCAGAGACAGGAAGCTCCTTGCTAAGGGCCCTCACTGCTCAGGGGGCCTCTACCAGCAATACAGAGCAAATAAAAAAGGTCGCCCATCTGGCCTGAGGATCCAAAATAATTTTTTTTGCACCGGAGCCCTTGTTGACCTAGCTTCGCCACTGCGTGTGCTCTATGGAATGACTGAATTAGTATAACGAGGTTTAGGCGCAATTTCATGTTCAGTTGGTACCACTGCTCCATGTGCGATCAGGTGTATCCTGTAACTAATTTGAATTTGGAAAACATTGTTTCTGTGTTGTCTTCTATTATTAACAACGTCACGTATGCTCTCAACGTGTTAAGTGAATTCGGGAATGTTTCTCTGCTTTATATCTCCGTACACAGGAGAGAACATCAATTCCCGAAATGCTTATTCGAAGTTGTCTTTGTGTTAGACTGTTCCTTTAACTTGGAATGGAGGACGCGGTATTGAATTACCCTCTAGCCAATGAGATTTCGGTATGCCGTGATGCTTCCTTTAAAGGCCATTGCCGAATTCCTTCCCGTTCCCTGTCCCCACTCCTATTAACACTCTATTGATCTCGGCGTCAATGATGCGTACATCAGCTAGCAAATAAAACTTTCATTTTGTTGAAAAGTCGGATTTGTTTGAAACAGTCAAGATATGTTTCAAATACTTTGACGCCGCAGAGCTAGCGAATATAGGTGTCTTTTTTTTTTTTTAATACCTTTGCGTTCCGTCGACGTCTTGGTCATTATAGCCTGGGAAGGATTCAGAGTGAGAAAGTACACTTCTGGAAATTGAAATAAGAACACATTGACGCCGGTGTGTAAGACCCACCATACTTGCTCCGGACACTACGAGAGGGCTGTACAAGCAATGATCAAACGCACGGCACAGCGGACACACCAGGAACAGCAGTGTTGGCCGTCGAAGGGCGCTAGCTGCGCAGCGGTTGGGCACCGCCGCAGTCAGTGTCAGCCAGTTTGCCGTGGCATACGGAGCTCCATCTCAGTCTTTAACACTGGTAGCATGCCGCGACAGCGTGTACGTGAACCGTATGTGCAGTTGACGGACTTTGAGCGAGGGCGTATAGTGGGCATGCGGGAGGCCGGGTGGACGTACTGCCGAATTGCTCAACATGTGGGGCGCGAGGTCTCCACAGTACATCAATGTTGTTACCAGTGGTCGGCGGAAGGTGCACGTGCCCGTCGACCTGGGTCCGGACAGCAGCGACACACGGACGCACGCCAAGACCGTCGCATCCTACGCAGTGCCGTAGGGGACCGCACCGCCACTTCCCGGCAAATTAGGGACACTATTGCTCCTGGGGTATCAGAGAGGACCATTCGCAACCGTCTCCATGAAGCTGGGCTACGGTCCCGCGCACCGTTAGGTCGCCTTCCGCTCACGCCCCAACATCGTGCAGCCCGCCTCCAGTGGTGTCGCGACAGGCGTGTATGGAGCGACGAATGGAGACGTGTCGTCTTCAGTGATGAGAGTCGCTTCTGCCTTGGTGCCAATGATGGTCGTATGCGTGTTTGGCGCCGTGCAGGTGAGCACCACAATCAGGACTGCATACGACTGAGGCACACAGGGCCAACACCCGGCA
>JARYHS010005289.1:0-30250 GCA_031002005.1 Vandiemenella viatica
CCGTTTGTAAGAACTGGGTGTGTTTTTTATTTACCTGCGACACACCCGGGCCGCAGGGGTTTTTAGGTTTTTTTTGTGGAAGGAATTTTTGGTCCCACGAGAAAAAACCATTTAAGAAAGAAATGCTCATTACAACAGGGGTGCGCAGGTGCCCCTGAGGTTGCACGTTAGCGTGTGATCCACCTCTCACACATGCACCTCCTCGGCACGTGGCTGACCTTGAGGTTGAGGGGTTTTTTATAGAGGTTTTTACCGTCCTCGCGATCCGGGCGATGAAGCCAAGATCCCCGTTCTCCTAGGCACACAACGTTCCACCGCCACGCCCTACGGTGGTCGTTGAAGCATGGTAGGAGTTTACGGTGTGGGAAACTTGCGGCGCTCACAAGTTTCCAGCTCGGGCACCGCGGGTTCGCCAAACCCGTACCTGGCACTTGCGTACCAGGCCCCTGCGGGGGACATTCGTAGGATGTTGTTGTTGTTGTTTAAGTTTTAGGGCGCGTCGACGACGGGATCATTAGTGCCCTAACAAAAACCAGGCGTGACAACGTGGCAAAATTGCCGTCTGTGTGGCCGACTGTAAAGGGGTCGGCCACACAGACAGCACAATAAAACACTAACATATTAACTAAAAAACCGTCTGCTTGGCCATCTGTAAAGAGATCGGCCACACAGACGGCAACATAAAATATAAAACTAAGACTAGAATATAAAATTACATACAATAACTGGTTGGCTGTAGAAAGGCCAACCAGTTAAAAGACGATTAGCTGGCTGGCTGTACAAGGGCCAGCCATATAAGCAATGTCACAAGTAAATCAGTACTTGGATTGGTGGTTGTAAACGGCCACCAATCCAACCTAGGCCGATCTGCCCAAAATTTTTGGGACAAGACCGGCCAAACTGCAAAACTTTAAAACCTTAGCCACGTTGTCACGGTCATCGCTTAAAATAAGGGACAGATCGTTGCCTAAGCCAATGTCTGCCCTTAAATCTAAAAACAATTCACATTCGGTTAAAATGTGGCGTACCGTCAAAGGTACGCCACAAGCATCACATTCCGGAGGTCCTCTCGGCGGAGAAGAAAGCTGTGCGTCAGAGGACAGTGCCCTATTCGGAGGCGAGTAAGGAGAACCTCATCCCTCCTCGCCCGCTGGAAGGAGCTGCTCCACGGCTGAACGGTCGGTTTGACCAGCCGGAGCTTATTATGCTCAACTTCCAACATGATCTTTGGACCACTCCTGAAGGAGTTCCTCGGTCTCTAAATCATAAGGTCCCTGCAGGTGATGACACCCTTACTAGAATTTAGAGTTTTGTGGAGTTCGCACTTTACTGCGAACTCCCCGAGCTTCTCGCACTTAAGGAGTTGGAAAGCCTGCTTTTGGGTGGATGTTTCCAAAAGCAGAGTCCCGTTCCTCAGCTTTTTTACCGATTTGAGGGTACCCGCAATACCCTCTAAACCTTTGTTTACATAAAATGGAGAGATCTTCTCAAAAGATCCCTCCACCCGTGTCATGATAACGAAGGCATTGTTTATTAAACAACCCTTGCCGTTACTGTAATTTGGTTCTGGGGGAGGGCTTTCAACCCTCGCCCGCTTTTTGGAACTGGGTGTATTTTTATTTGCCTGCGACACACCCGGGCCGCAAGGGTCTGTGGTTTTTTTGTGAGGCTTCATTTTGGTCCCACGAGTTAAACCATTTTAAAAAGAAGCGCTAATACAACAGGGGTGCGCAGGTGCCCCCTGAGGTTGTACGTTAGCGAGTGATCTGCCTCTCACCCATGCACCTCCTCGGCACGTATCCGACCTTGAGGTTGAGGGGTTTTTTTATAGAGGTTTTTACCGTCCTCGCGATCCGGGCGATGAAGCCAAGATCCCCGTTCTCCTAGGCACACAACGTTCCACCGCCACGCCCTACGGTGGTCGTTGAAGCATGGTAGGAGTTTACGGTGTGGGAAACTTGCGGCGCTCACAAGTTTCCAGCTCGGGCACCGCGGGTTCGCCAAACCCGTACCTGGCACTTACGTACCAGGCCCCTGCGGGGTCATTCGTAGGAAAACAGCTGCAGAAAGGGACAAGAGGAAACAAGAAACAGACCCCAGACACCCTTTGTTTGGACACGAACCTCAACCCACAAGGCTGAAGTCAAGGAAGAGCTTCGTACAATCAACTACGGCCATAACATCTTCTACTGGAGCACGCCGTCTAGATCTATGGCGAAATTCGTTGCCTGAAGAACAGTGGAGGAAAGTAAAAACTGGAAGTGTTTCTCTTGTAATTTTCTTTCCCTGAGGAAGACTCGGGTCTACTTCTCTCCAGCGTTTCCTTCCGTTGAATCGATCCTGCAAATAATCTGGCCATGCGAAATGTACGAACTGTTCAACATTGGTGTTTCTCCAGCTACAGGTTTCCCTTATTTGCAAGCAATTAATACCCACGTTTACTCAGTATTTACAGACATACGATTTGATCTTGTCCACTCTCCCGATAAAAGGTCACTGTAATTTTAAGACTTCTGACAATACCCGAGTCACTGGTGAATGGCAATAAATTGTGTTTACTGTCTGCCATTCATGTTGTCTACCATTCATACTTCTTCCGAGCCGGCCGTTCTTCACCTGTGAGAGGTACGATGTAGTTCCTCGCTTCTCCCTTGAGGCTGACAAGGTCCCGCCAAGTAGTGTCGACAAAGGGGTGCAGCTACTAGCGCCATGTCCGGTTTCTGACGCTAGCAAGCATCTTCCACGAGTTTACATAACATTTATTAATTGTTCGCTTATCGCTCGGGTAACGGCACAATTAGTTTGTTGTATGTTGCAGCAATTTTTCATGTATTTGTATAGAAAAATGTAACTTGTTGTCTAACCGGTGTTTAAACTGAATTACATTTATATATTGCAAATCCGAAAGATCGGTTGAAATTATAAACAAATTTGTTATTATTATTGTTTACAAATATATCTTACTGGCTGCCTTCAAACTAGAAAGCTTCTTGCTGGAAAAAGGGGGGAGGCAAACTTTGATAAATGGAATTTTTCTAAATTGTGCTCATCATCACGCCATAGTTCTCGTATGATCATAAGACATTTGTATGTACTGCACTTATAGTCTGTAGAATTATCTGTGAACGTGGAGAAAAGGGAAAAAATCTCAGTTCATACTCGTAATGAATGATTCAATTTTCGGAATCTAGGACATCAGAAGCAAATGCGGCAGTGTTTTCAGGAAGCATATCTTTACTATTATCTGGAAGGTCCCTCCTCTGCTTTTTAATTTCATCAGTTGTAATATTTTCATGGCCACAGTTAAGAGGAATTCATGATACAGATTCATTACAGCTCTCTGGATATCGTTTGGTAGTTGTCCACATTAATAATTGTAGGATCAATGATCCGTATTTGCTCAAAACATGTTTGTCTCGTTGCTGCTAGCAGCTATCTCTGTCAGCACGCAACGCTTTCTGTAGACCACCAACCTCGTTGTGATATCAAACACGCGGATACCAACTCCAAACTAGCTGAAAACTTTCAGCAAGGCCTTGTGAGTTTTGAATAACTAAGGTAAATGATTCATTTGAGAATGTTGAACACAGCGAAAACATCTCAATAAATATTTGCTTGACTGAAGTTCATGTGGAGGCAACTGGATTTGTGGGGACGAAAGACACCAAACAGCAAAGGGAGCGTCCATAAACCACGTAGCCTCATTTTGGACTTCTCTCAACCCCCCCCCCCTCCCTACGTAGCCTGACGTGGCTTTATCCTTTGTCCCACCACTCCCCGCAATTGGCACGTAGCTTTTTTCTCTATTGATTCCAGGAGACATTTTGTTCTGCTCTCTCTTGCCAGACTATCGTAAATTACATACGGAGATTATTAAATGACGGAAGAAAATCTTTTCGCCGCCGAGGCAAGGTCAATCTTTGGGACGAGATCAAAGTCAATTCTGACCTTGTCACAGGCTAACTTGGCAACTTCATCAGCCGTCTCGTTTCCCCTTATTCCCACATGGATCGGTATTATGACGTAAGTTCGAATGTCCACTATACGGTATTTCAATCCTGAACCACTGTGCGGCAGTGAGGTCGGAGTCAAATATTGCAGCACTGCAGTGAAATACTACTCACCGTGAACTCGTTGGCTGCGCGATATACAGGGTGTTACAAAAAGGTACGGCAAAACTTTCAGGAAACATTCCTCACACACAAACAAAGAAAATATGTTATGTGGACATGTGTCCGGAAACGCTTACTTTCCATGTTAGAGCTCACTTTAGTTTCTTTAGTATGTACTGTACTTCCTCGATTCACCGCTCGTATTGTGGACGGCTGTGATACAATACGCCATTCTCCAGGGCTGCATCAGCGCATCAGGGATTCCATGCGACGGAGGGTGGATGCATGTATCCTCGCTAACGGAGGACATTTTGAACATTTCCTGTAACAAAGTGTTTGAAGTCACGCTGGTACGTTCTGTTGCTGTGTGTTTCCATTCCATGTTTAATGTGATTTGAAGAGAAGTAATAAAATGAGCTCTAACATGGAAAGTAAGCGTTTCCGGACACATGTCCACATAACATTTTTTCTTTGCTTGTGTGTGAGGAATGTTTCCTGAAAGTTTGGCCGTACCTTTTTGTAACACCCTGTATAGTCTAATATACGTAAATAATAATAATATTAATTTTCTAAGGAAAATCTTGGAACCAAAAAAAAGTTACAGGAAGAGAATTTAATTTCCGTTTGGGATCGAACCAAGAATACGACTGGTTTCAAAAGGTATCAAACACAATTAAGAAAAGAAAAGGAGATAAGCTTTCTATGGACACATCAAGAGAATGGAACCAGAAAGAGTGGCAAAGAAAATACTCAACTTTAAGGGAACAATTATTCAGAAGAAAAATTGCGGAGGTAAAGGATCTGACTGAAGAAAAAGCAATCAGCAAAAGGAGGGCATTTTCAGAGAAAGAAAAACCAAGAGTGAACCAGAGAATGAAACAGTACTGTCGACGGAGGAGGGAAACTCAGAAGAGGAAATGAAGTTCCGTAGTCGTAGTCCATAGATGGCTGAAACGAAAAGGAAATAATTATAAAAAATATATTATTAACTTTCGGACACAAAATTTGTAGTATTTCATTTTGTATGGAAGCAATAATGTCAGTCTATAATGATACGTTGGAAAACTCTTAAAATTGGAAACAATCAGCATAATAATGATCCAACAAAATTCAGGAGCCTATTCACTCACCCGACTTCCCATCTGCTTTTACTGTTCGAAACAACTATTGCGAGATAAAAGAATTCGTTTCAACACACGTTTATCATAGCAGGTTGGTGCCAAATCAGTTTGTCCGATGCGTCAGTCTAGGTTGAGTTTCTCAAAATTTGCGTCAATGTTTTCAAGGAAGGTACGTAGCGGAAAATTCCCGGGTTTGGCAAAAGGTATTCTGCAAAGGAAACAGGTCGCCACCGATAAGTGATGCGTCACTGCTTAACAATTTTCAGTGCCTTTCGTTAACAGGTTGGAAAGAAGGCTTCTTCGTATGGAAGTTTTTCGAAATTCACAGTTAGCAACAGCGGCAGACTGTAGTTTAGCTGAGGTCCCACCACACTAAAGAAATCTGTTTTAGTTCAAAATCAGTGCTTGACTAACGATTACTCTACCCTCAGGTTTGTGGGGTTTCCTGGTCTTCTGGGACGTTTTCTACATAAAAATTTAAGCGTTTCACGACCAAAATAAAACAACATCCCGTAGTTGAATATTTTCAAATATTAACACACCTCCACAGCATGCCTCGCGGCACTCTCGACACTAGCTGTCTCAAACCACGTGACTCGATCACGTGACGTGGTCACGTGATCGTGATCACCTCTGATTTCACTCAGCATGATCATTAATAACGCTGCTGTATGACACACTGTTGAAGTATTAAGTGGTTATCGACTATCGCTGACAGATATTGAAATTTGTTAACCCTGAGAATATCGTGACCTTGTGCTGGTATTTTAGTCATATCTTGCATTTGCGAAGTATTCTGAATCGTACTTCGTGACATTCAATATTTGCAAATATTTTTTTTTCCTGTCTTTAAGGCTCTCCGACATCAACGTCATTAAAACCGGAAGAGGGAGAGAACAACGAACGAAAAGTTCGGCATGTGGTGATTTCGGAGTAGAGAAATCTAGACGAAGGGACAGGAATTTGAAACCGCTTCCTCCCGAATGCCCAGGCAAACGGAAACCTCCGATTCTCCCCCCTAACACATTTATTAATGAACGGCCTGTTCGCAAGATTCTACTGAATACGGAACGTAGTTTACTTTGATGTGTGATCCGTACGTATATACATGTTTCGAGCTCTTGTTCTGATGTATTTGTTTACATGCATGTTGCTTAACACAAGTGTTATGATCACCTTCTATCCAGTTTTATGCCTGGTGGTCTATTAAGGAGTCTACATCTGTAGGGAGGAGGGCCAATTTGGCCTCCTACCTATCATTCGGGAGGACCGGGGTTAAACTCGGTTCGGCCATCCTGTCTGAGGTTTTCCGTGGTTTCCCTCAGACAATTAGGCGAATGCTGGGATGGTTCCCTAGAAGGCCACGGCCGACCTTCCATCCCCCTTCCCTCCCCGTAGTAGTAGATTGGCTGAAAAGAGTCCCCTATGACTCTCCAGCAGCCCGCCTCCCAGCCTTCTGCTGGGAGGAATGAAAATGTAAAAAAAAAAAAAAAAAAAAAAAAAAAAAAAATAAATAAATAAAAAAAAAAAATAAAAAAAAAAAAAAAAAAAAGCTGGCATATCTGGCAGTCCTTTCTTCTGAGTATGTACTTTAACATTTGTTGTGATATTCTGCCTCTCTTCATTCTGTTCAAATACTAAAACTACGTTTCCCACATTGTTGTGTCTTGGTTATTTCTGATTTTTTTATTGCTTTATTTCTGATATAGTCTAACATGATGTGTTCTATGATTCTTGTTAGGAATCTCCATTCCACTACAATGAGTCACTGCTTATCTGGCACTTTTATTGTAATGTACACTCTTCATAGCTATAAGTAAGAATTAGTCAAACTTTATTTTGAAGGTTTTTCCGGAATTTTAATGCGATTAAACACTTGATTAATTATTCTCAGATATTTGTTATAATCTATTCTTGAAATGAATACATGTTATTTTAAATTTGTTAAACGATATCATAAATAATGGAAAATATCAACTAGTTTTAAAATCCGATTATCATTCAATATTTTGTTTAGAAACTGATACTTCCGTTGAAAGTTAATGATTTTCATAGTTTAAATATTTACACTCAAGTTTTTGTCTGTCATATTATAGTGATAAAGTAAGTATTATGCATCATTTTTGCCGTAAATTATTAATACCGGGTAAGCAGAGTATCGCCACAGTTATTCGTATGTGGTATTACACTCCTATTACCGAAGCAATAATCACCAGCTGTTCCACATATTCGTATACATATAGCATTTATATATACAACCGGTTGCGTTCAAATATGAAAGTTTTCGGAGAGACAATTATAGCACGAGATTTGGGATATAAGACCCTATGCGCTTTCGTGACATTTTTTCAAAGCGTATGGAATGTTCCAGATTGTCATGGGTTAAATCCCTAACCAATCCACAGTGCCTGAGAAGTGACGGCATATGATACTGTTGATGGTAATTCCTCCGTCAGATGGGTACGTTAAAATTGGCTGTCCGCTTGGTTTCTTTAGAAAGAGTTGGCCGGCACCGGTTTTCACTCTCTCCCTTCTTTCATCCACAACACAAATTACAATCTGCACTGAACACACTCAACATCACAGCCACACACATCCAACAGTAACACTTACGAACAGTCTGTGGAAGGCACTGGGCACTTTGTAGTCTGTCCGGGAGGTCCCCGTGGAGGGGTATACTTGGTAACCGCTTACACTTGGATACGGGTGCGGCTCACAAATAACAAGAATTAATGCCGGTCAATGTCAGCCAACCTGTGTGTGATTCAATTTAGTGAACGCACGCTCGATTGTCATTTACACCTCAGCAAGCAGAATTTGACTGCTTACAACGTTCCTCTAGTTGCTGAGGCTCTTCTTGTGAGGTGGCTCCTTGTGATTTTTAGGTATTCAGCAAGCTGTAACTTCCATTGGACTCGAAGGTCAAAATCTTGACTTTTCTCCCGAGATGTTGTAATGTGACATAAAGGAGATAAATCTGCAGGCTGTAGTGTTCTTAAGGGTACTAGAGTTTCATATGTCATGACATCACAGCGTGATCTGGATATTATTTTGGCATGGTGCGCTGAGTGGCAACTTACCCTAATTGCAAAAAGTGCAAGACAATGAGCATAACTAACAAAAAGAATCCAATTGTTCAGAAATACGAGTTAATCAAATTAGTTATTGATATGGTTGATTCTATGAAATGTTTGGGAGTAACAGTATAAAGGAACATGAAAGTGGACTTACACATTAATTCGTTAGTAGGTAGAGCTAATTCTAGGCTGCGATTCATAGGTTGAATCTTGAAAAATTGTAATGAACAAACAAAAGAGATAGCGTACAAATCTCTCGTGCGTCCACATTTGGACTATTGATGTGCCATTTGGGATCCGTTTTGTAAGTATACAGAAACTACAGAGAAGAGCCGCTCGATTCGTGACTGCTTGCTACAGACCTTATGAAAGCGTCACAGAACTGATTAGTAGATTAGGTTGGGAGTCTCTAGTAGACAGACGACGCACGTTTCGTTTAAACTCATTGGTAAAATGTGTACTCCCACTTTCACTTACGAGTGTGGTGAAATAAGTCGCCCACCAATCTATTTGAGCCGGAATGACAGGAAAGATAAGATTAGAGAAATAAGGTGCCGCAATGATTCTTTTTTCCCTTGTACTATTAGCAATTGGAATGCACAACAAAGAGATTAAGTTTGGTGCTGAGCACCCTCTGCCACCCACAATTTTGTGAATTGCAGAATATATATGTAGATGTAGATGAATAATGGTTCTGTAGTAAAAACTAGGGTTATTTCTGCCTCTATAACTCACCCAAAAGTCGCTTGTCATTCTACACTTGATGAAAAAACCTGTCATTGCCTAATCAGTGTACTTTCCGGATATTGCTCTGAAGTTATTGTTGATATGGGAATGGATGTCATGGAGACGAATTTCGCAACTGCGAACAAGACACGGAAGCCCCAGTTCTAAAAGAAGCCTACAAAAATGAATGGAAATCGTAAGCAAAGCTGTATGTGCGCCACTCTTGATTTGATAAACGCAGTCGTATCATTAACGTGAAGGATCTTCTTCACCTGAACCATTTAATTCGTCGGTGAATGAAAAAAGCGATTTTTAATTTTCTTTATAAATCGGTGGCAAATGTAGATACGACACTGTCTTCTTTCCGCTCACTGGTACACACATATTCAAAGATGGAACTAATACCGTGTCAAGTTTTCGCTCAAGTTTCCTGTATCGCAACAGATTTCCTCCAAATCAGTGCTTTGTGATTCTTACATGCGTCACTGTGAGATGAATGTCTTGAGATTCCAGTTTAATCCACTGTCTTTCCTGCAGGGAGCTATCAGTCAACGTCAAGAACGAAGATGCGTTTTCTGAAAAATTTCCAGCCTTATCAGTCCGTATCATTGGATTACCTCGAACAAGTGAAGCCATTTGACCTTTCAACACCCCATACCTAGTGTTGCAGTAGAAAACGTTCATTGGGCCATTAGCTTTTCTGGAATTCATTTTTTTTTTTTTTAATGGCATTCGGCCGTGTTAGCCATTCAGCCAGCTCAAAGTGTTTGTTTCTCCTACAATGTACAGATTTCTTGTAAGTATGATTATTTTCTCTAATGTGTAAGGGCGACACAAGAAGAACACAACACTTAATTAAAACCACCCATGCCATAGGCCGGACTCGAACCGGCGACCCCTGCAACGAGAAGCAAGCACGCTACCCCTACGCTGTCGGGGTCGGCGAATTCATTCTTAACGACAAGTTTGCCGAGTAGTTCATTAAAACTCCGCCGTAGTTCCCCTAGAGAGATACGTCCATCGTCAGTTTATTATTTTTTTTTTAACTGCTTTACGACTCTCTAACAGCGAGGTCTTTAGAGACGTGAAAGGATGGGGGGCAAGGAATGGGAAGGAATTCGGCCATGGCTTTTTGAAGGAAGCATCCCGGCATTTGCCTGGAGTGATTTGGGAATTTTTTTTTTTGTTAGGGCTTTAGGGCGCGTCAACATCTAGGTTATTAGCGCCCTAACTGAAACCTGGTTTAACAGCGTGATTTAATATCATTTTCGTAGCCGACTGTGACTTGGTCGGCCACGCAGAAGGTAAAGCAAACTAAAATATTAAAACAGCAATAGAAATACCGCCCGCATGGCTGACTGTAAAGGGGTCAGCCACACAGACGGGAAAAAAAAAACCATGACTAAAATACTAGAAGAAATGCCAACTGCATCGCCGGCCACAAAGAGGTCGGACATACAGACAGCTAAAAAGGGTACTAAAACGATCGCTGCAAAATGGTCATAAAAAATTAAAGGCAAAAATAACTGGTTCACTGTAGAAAGGCCAACCAGGTTAAATGATAAAGGAAACGCGCTGGCTAGTTCCTTTAGGGTGCATCGATAGTGGGGTCATTAGCGCCCTATTACCAGCTACCTCTGTGGATTAAGAAACTACTAAAATACTGTCTGCATGGTCGACTGTAAAGGGGTCGGCCATACAGACAGCAAATAAAATAAGTAATAAAATCAGACGTGGCTTTAAAGCGACCACAATGACTTAAAACCGTACAATACCTGTAAGGCTGTAAAGGTTCAAAAGAGGATAAAAAAACACTACATGTCTTGCTGGCTGTATATTGGCCAGACAGACATTAATAATAACAATACAAAAAATAAAAATCATGCATATGGATTGGGTGACTGTAAAGAGGTCACCCATCAGTCTTAAAACTAGACCGATCCGAATAAAAATTGGTTTCACCCGCCTCGGTTCGGGTGGGTCTTCGATCATTGCCTGCTGAGGAACGGGATCAGGCTCGTCCACCAGCAGTTCTATTTCTTCTGGCTCCGAAGAGTCAGACGACTCCGACTCAGTTGACTCCTGGCTGTTCTTCTTCTTCTTCTTCTTCTGCTTCTTCTTCGCCCCTTTCCCCTTCTTCTCCCTACTACTTGGTAGTCTGGGAGGGGACGAAGAGGGGGATTTCACAAAGTGAGTCGGGTCCGTCAGTCTAAACTTCGGGCCACGGATCTTCTGATTGCCTCCATTCTCACTTGTAGTAGTTGGCAATGCTACCACCGTGATAGCACGTGTTGGTTTTGGAGTTGGCGTTGTTTTCGCTATCAGTGCTGGTGGATCCATCTTCGCTGCTGCTGGTGTGGTCGAGGACGCAGACGTGTTGCTACCAACGTCCGCGGTCTTAGATGTTGTGATCTTAACGGATTTTGCACCGCATTTGCACTGACATGAGCACGTTGTGCTAGTGCTCATGTCTGCAACTGACGTCTGGGTAGCAACACTCTGCTTCCTGACGGGAGCTGAAGCCATCTTAGCAAAAGTAGTTCCGAAAATTGGAACGGCGAGCGACTTGGCCTTCTTTTAGCTTCCCCACAGGGAATCCGCTCTTTGGTCTTCAGCTCCTGTATCTTGCGCTCTTCAAGATACACTTGACACTCCCTACTCCAGGCAGGGTGCGACCCGGAGCAGTTGACGCACACCTGTGGGAGCGTGCAACTAACACCCGCAATTACCACAGGTTGGTTTTCCTTTACATGACGCCGTCGTATGTCCGAACCGCTGACACTGGAAACAGCGCATCGGGTCCTGAACATACGGACGGACGTTCAAATTAATGTACCCTGCTTTGATGTTCTTTGGCAGTACTGGAGTGTCAAACGTCAGGACGAAGGTGGCAGTCTTTTCAGTACTGCCATTTACCCTTCGAGTGATCTGACGTACCTCGACCACTTTCTGTTCCTTCCACTCCTCAACGAGTTCCTCGGTCCCTATGTCAACTAAGTCACGGCAGGTGACAACGCCTTTGCTGCTGTTAAGGGATTTGTGGAGTTCGCAGGTAACGGCGAACTCCCCGAGCTTCTCACAGTTCAGGAGTTGGGTAGTTTGCCTACTGGAAGTTGTTTCCAGCAGCAGCGTCCCGTTCCTCAGCTTTTTTATTGTATTTAGGGTCCCTACCAGACCCTCTAAACCCTTAGAAATATAAAAAGGTGAAACTTTTTCTAAAGATCCTTCCACTCGTTGCATAACTATAAAAGCATTCGCAAGCGAACAAACTTTTCTGTTACTATTACTTTCTGAAGAGGGGGGGCTATCAACCCTCACCCTCTTCTTAGAATTGGGTGTATTTTGATTATTCTGCGGCACACCCGTACTGCAGGGTTTTTTGTTTTTATTGTGAGGCTTAATTTTGGTCCCACGAGTAAAAACAATATAGAAGGAAATGCTAATACAACAGGGGTGCGCAGGTGCCCCTGAGGTTGCACGTTAGCGGGTGATTTCCCTCATCACTCATTCGCCTCCGCGGCACGTGTCTGACCTTGAGGTTGAGCGGTTTTTTATAGAGGTTTGTTCCGTCCTCGCAATCCGGGCGATGAAGCCAAGATTCCCGTTCTCCTAGGCACACAACGTTCCACCGCCACGCCTTACGGTGGTCGTTGAAGCATGGTAGGAGCTTACGGTGTGGGAAACTTGCGGCGCTCACAAGTTTCCAGCTCGGGCACCGCGGGTTCGCCAAACCCGTACCTGGCACTTGGGTACCAGGCCCCTGCGGGGTTGGGAAACCATGGGAAACCCAAATCTGGATGTCCGGACGGTGATTCGAACCGCCGTCCTCCCCAATGCGAGGCGAGAACGCTAACCATTACACCACCACGCTCGGTGTCAGTTTAAATACCGCCGCCACTGACGTATGGCCATTGTGAGTATGGTATGTAGGCAGTTTTTGCGTTATCAGCGAGACGAGTTCTCAGGCAAATAACGATTTTACCTGCTTGTATAATCGTGGCAAACAGCATAAAATATCACAGGTTAATTCATAGATTGCGTCTGGTGTGTGAATAGTTGAAATGAGACTTGGCATAATCTAGGGTGCCGATGCTATTGTTCATGCAAAAAGTATGTAGGAGGGGAAATTGGAGAAGAGAGACGGGGATATTATTATCAGAACTCAATACAGTAAAGGGATATTAAGAAATAAGGGAATATGTTCAGCACCGAGTTAATTGCAATTTACCCAGTTGGTAAATTTCAGGTGCCATCCGCCAGTGTGGATCTCATTTAATGCCGGTCGTCCACTAGCACCGAATTCGTCCGACCGACTGTTCAGCCGCATACAGGTGATCCCATTGAAATGGAATCAGTCGGACGAATTCGGCCGAATGGTAAACGCTCCTGATAAACAAGTCTTCATTTTTTTTATCTTTTATTTGATTTTGATTTGTATTTTTGTAAACTGTATCATACGCTGTGGTGGTACGCAGTCACTATAATTATTTTAATAAAAATATCGGCGGATTATGGCAAGTGCATCTACGCAGTTATAATAATTATTTTTATTAAATGTTTGTACAGTAAAGACAATTATTTGAATTTTGTACCAGAATATTATGATCATGAGATATCACTCTTGTAGAGACCGCATTTAGGCATAGGCTATCTAGGCCGCAGCCTATGAGCCGCATCGCAAAAACAAAATCGTTTTTCTTTTCGGATCTTGTATTTTTTTCATTTACGTTGATTTATTTTTTAAATTGAAATATTGACTTTTGCGAAATTGGTAAAATGGATAATAACTCTAAACTTTGCATTCTTTTTCTTCTATAATTGTTCAGAGCGATGTTAATAAATTGTATTGAATATGTTAATGATTTTCAGTTGTTTTCATTTTATCTCAACAATCCTAAATTCTTCTAGATACGATATTGCAAAATATTCTACAGTTAATTAATAAATTTCAAATGTTTATTTTACAGTTATGGTTTGAAAATAACTGCGAGGCTGAATTTCAAAATATTTGCAGGGCAGCGCATCAGAGGTTCAGCCCCAGGGTCTACACATCCTATATACGGTCCTGACGCTCGTAATATTTCTCGAGGGCATGGTAAAGTTTATTTTTATGAAATGTAAGTCACTATACATTTCATAAAAACGCCCCTTTCGCTTGGTGTAGAAGCAACAGTGACGGATCGCCAGTATGTGTCGGACGTTATTCGGCTGCAGTGGACAAGGTTAATCGGGCGAATGCGGTTCGGACGAAATTCGGTTCCAGAGGACGAGCGGTCTAAGGCGCCGCACAATGGATGGGGGAGGTATTGCGAGGCAGGATCAAGTCCTGGTCCCTTCCATCCTCGTTGCGGTTTTTAGGCGGTTTTCCGCAGTAATCAAGGAAAATGCTGGAACCATCCTTAATCTCCGCCTAATAAACTACACATTACACGAACAAAATACACTCAGCTCACACAGAACATCGCTGCACATTTCACAGACAGATGACAACACAACCTTCCTCCCCGGGAGCCGTCACACTCAGCGACAAGCCGGCCAATCGCAAAACAACGCATCCTCAAGAGAGATAAATGCGAGGAAGAAGGGTATATCCATCGAAGAAGGGAATGAAATGTGAGGGTGTAATTGCTCGAATGGCCACATAAGCAGGAAACAGTTGTGATTAATTTTTACGATATGAAAAGATTTCCATTTTTGATAATATTTCAGGAGTGTTCGGGTGTACTACTCAACTGTAACTATAAACCTGATGATTTATTGGAACGTAATTGGCGTGCAGACTTAGTTAATATTAGATTAATATTTCTGGGTATTACAGTTACCTGTGCCAACATGCTATTTTCTATAATTAAAATTCTTTAGTAACCTGTATGATGGACAAAACCTTATCAATGTCCAGTTAGAATTTGAGTTGCAAGCATTTTCTTCATATATATTTATTTTTTGCTATTATTACTTTGCTTCTGGCTTTACGTCTCGTCGACGTCGAGGTCTTTAGAAGCGGAAAGGAACTGAGGGTAAGGACAGGGAAGGAATTTGGCTATGGCCTTTTGAAAGAACCAATCTGCTATTTGCCTGGACTAATCTGACGGATGCATGGAAAATAATAATTTGGATGGGATTCGAACCAGCGTAATGAATGTAAGGCCAGAACGTTACCGATCACCCACCACGCTCGGTGTTTACTTTATAGATGATCCATTGTTTTATCGTTAAAAGGGGGCACCGTGAAGTTTCTTGTCAATTTCGTTATAGGAAATTCCAAAAAAAAATTGGTTGTCGCGCTACAAACAGATGTAAACTCCTTAAGAGTCTTTGTAACATTCTTTTTCTCGTGTCGATGACAGCATCAAATATGAGGCAATTTTTCCGCCAATCCGTTGACTTTGTCAGTAGTTGATTGGAGGTCAAATTGGGATATATTCATTCCGATTTGTTAACAAGACAACAGATGTACCATGGTTTCTCTCTCCCAGGTATCCCCATGAGGCAAGGGTATCTTTGGAACAACGAGGAACTCCAACTCGAAGTCTGTTTGGTGACTTCCATATGGGCCATGGTTGTTCAGACCCAGGTGGTAGACCCTCTTTTGGTTTGATCTACTCGATATCATGTTGCACTCTCTTCTCCCAAGCCAATATTCTTTCATTGCTTGGTGCTCCATTTAGTGGCTCTGAAGTTCGCATGAAGCTTGATCGGGTCTTTAGTCTCGATGGCGCTGGTGTATAGCCATGTAGAGGGTGTAGCACGTCTTCGTTCACTCTCTTGCCACGCTAGTGGCAACTTCCCGGCGTATATCTCCAAGTATCTCCACTTTGCTCACATGTGATGGTCTGATGCAACCTTTGATAAGCCGGAATGTTCTGTGGAGCGCAACATCTACTGTACATTTATTGAACAGTAGACAAAAATCGAACAGATGCATTTGAAATAAGGTGCTAGCAGCGGTTGCAGCGAATTCTTTGGACAGCGAAACGAGCAAATGAACGAGTGCTAAATGACTCGACATTCGTAGTTGGCTTTCTTACATTTGCCGACGGCGTTTTTACAGTACTTTTTGGTCATGTGGTGCGACGAGACGGAAACGGCCTGTACAAACTGATACTCCAAGGGCCCGCAGACAGAAAGCGCTCAACACATAAAATGAGATGGCTGTACCAAATCAAACGTATAATTGGAAAATCTGTTCAGAGAAGTAGTACATAAGTTTAAGTGGAGAACCATAGGGCATAAGAATGTTGACAATATAGAGTTATGTTTGGTATAAGGTAAGGAGGAGGTGAAGAACTTGTTAGAAGACTTTCAAAGATTCCTTTTTCGTTTAGTTCTAACGTGTCACAAATTTATCACATGATAGAGAGTAAATTCGTGTGGTTTTTCCGGATTCCGCCTTTCTCGTGGTTGAACATACAGTTTAATGCTAAGGTCATTAGAGGCGGGATGGGACTGGGGACAAGGAAAGGGAAGGAATTTGGCCATGCCCTTTTTGAAGGAAGTATCCCGGCATTCGCCTGGAGTGATTTGGGGAAACCATGGAAAACCCAAATCAGGATGCCCGGACGGGGATTCGAACCCGTGTCCTGCCGAATGCGAGGCCAGAGCGTTAACCGTTCACCCACCACGCTCGGTTGGCAGAGCTTATGGGATCATTGTAATATATGTAGTATTGCAAAATCAACTTTTCTTTACGGCACGTTGACGTCTAGGTCATTATAACGGGCAAGGAATTCACCCATGGCCTTTTGAAGGAATCATTCAGTATTTCGTCTGGATTGATTTCGGAAAACCATGGAAAACCTAAATCTGGATGGCAGGACAGGTATTTTAATCTGCGACCATGTGAATGACAGGTCCTATCACCCACTATTCTCGGTGTAAAATGATGTGTGCTATTGCTGTTTGACGCCAGCTGCAGAGCAACCATAGTGTTTCGACTGAGTGCCTCTGCAACACCGGATGTGTATACCTCGCGCGCATGCCACGACGCTGGTATTCGCCAAGCTCAGCTCGCGATGCCTCGCAGCGATTCAATGGCCGCTCAGCCGTGAAGGAATGCAGTGGGAAGATCTCGCGATGTACGCAGCTTTTGACCCGTGTCGTGTCTGGCACATTACAGACACTTTGAGATATCGTATGTTTTCGTATTGTCTTTTCGCTGGAAGTTTTATTTTTCAACTTTCGACATGTTACACCGTGTAACGATTTTGTACTGGGATACAGGGTGTTACAAAAAGGTACGGCCAAACTTTCAGGAAACATTCCTCACACAAAAAACAAAGAAAATATGTTATGTGGACATGTGTCCGGAAACGCTTACTTTCCATGTTGGAGCTCATTTTAGTTTCGTTAGTATGTTAGTACGCTCTCCTGACCTCAACCCTCTTGACTTCCATTTATGGGGGCATTTGAAAGCCCCTGTCTACGCAACCCCGGTACCAAATGTAAAGACTCTTCGTACTCGTATTGTGGACGGCTGTGATACAATACGCCATTCTCCAGGGCTGCATCAGCGCATCAGGGATTCCATGCGACGGAGGGTGGATGCATGTATCCTCGCTAACGGAGGACATTTTGAACATTTCCTGTAACAAAGTGTTTGAAGTCACGCTGGTACGTTCTGTTGCTGTGTGTTTCCATTCCATGTTTAATGTGATTTGAAGAGAAGTAATAAAATGAGCTCTAACATGGAAAGTAAGCGTTTCCGGACACATGTCCACATAACATATTTTCTTTGTTTGTGTGTGAGGAATGTTTCCTGAAAGTTTGGCCGTACCTTTTTGTAACACCCTGTATACAGGGTTTCAAGGAATGTAATTATGCAATCGCATCATGTCCTACTATTTGACAAAATTTTATTTTAGTAAAAGTTTCACCATTTTCGAGATATTTATTGATTTAATTATTTTTTTAGGGGGGGGGGGTGAGGGAGGGAGGGCTGCATAAAAGATTTAGTTTACGTGACTAATGCAACTTCCGTTACACAGCTGCGTGAGAAAATTAAAAACAGCTGCGGAACCCATTAACCGCAAAAGTTACGCTCGCCGAATAAAAAGATCATGTATCAAAAGATTTAGGGCGTACATAAGAGCAAATGGCGGCCACTTTGAACAATTTCTATAATTAACGAAATAAAAAATATTACTTGCATTTATTCTATTATGTGTATGCACACTATAGCAAAAACCTTTTTTATATAATTTTTTTACTACATGTTTAAAATGCACAATGATCTCTTTAGCAGACTGAACTACCATAAAACAATCATTTTTAAAAGAAGTATAAAATAATTATACCATTAATGATGTTTTGAGAGGTTATTTTAACGTTTTAAGAAAAAAAAATTAACATTGTTTTAGATGACTAAAATATTTGGGTAAATTAAAAAAAAGAACAGGGTTCAAAAAGTCTTAATTTGTAGAAATGGCATGGAATAAACGGAACAAGGACACATGTTTCGAAAAAATATTTAAAAAATGCAATATTTCAAAAATAGTGAGACTTTTACTAAAATAAAAAATGATGTTACCAATCTGCGGTTTCAGAATTATTCTTTCATTCCTGAAGGCCCCGTATAATTGTAATTGTGGCCTTTGCCCTGACGATTTAATTTTTTATGAAACAACTGTATTTATCTTTCGTTTTTCGATATAGGATCACTTCAATTGCTCCTCATTCGCCATTACGCATCCGATTCCTGGTTTGCTACCACTGCTGAAATATTATCTGGAAAAAATAAAATAAATAAAAATAGTAGCCTTCACATTTCAATTCACCATCAATGAAACAAATATATTTTTTTAAATCTCACTGGCTTGCTCAGTAAACTGCAATTCTTTTACACACACCAACTCAAATAGATTATTCCGAATTTACAATTAAACAATGATCAGTTACTTGTCTTTTGTATTCCTTTCAGTACGTATTGTATGTTTCCCTCCTTTCTGCTGCTTTTTGTCAGCTTCCACAAATGACTTAAGTGCTCTACTTCAAGCAGGAATATTTTTTTGCTATAAAAGTCGGCACCAAAGAAGAAAAAACTCTGCAACTCAAATATAAAAATAACACACGATAGGAATATAATTAACTCGAAAAATTCACTCTTTTATTTTCCTTTTTTTCACAACATACAAATACACACACGGTTCATAAAACAACTTGCACTATTTTTATCTCAATACACATCCGACAGCTAGAAATCAAGCAAGTCTGCCATACCGTGCTTTCTCTGTCTCACTATTCCTTGCGCAATCCAAAGATTATTCACCTAGTCTACTTCTTCCAAAGATAGTCCTCACTCTCTGTTCTTACCTTTAGTGCTATTTATGTTATTCAGCAAAAAACTTCAACATAATTCTCTTTATACAAAATAAAACACGTTTTAAAATATTATAAACACCAAAATTATAAATATAGTAAGGCGACACCTTACAGTATTAAACACATTAATAACAATTTATTCATAATACCATTCTTCAACACTGCGCTCGGGCTAATACTTTCAAAGACCAAAATTAATTTTACGATACGATCATCCCTCCAAGATTTCGACCGTCTACATGTACTTTTTGTAACCAATTTTTTTCGACTGCACAACCAAAGGTCCTCTATTCCAGAGGCTTCACATTATTTACCTTTTAAAACTCAAATATCGAAGTTAGTTTAAATAATTACGTTTCTTGAACAGTGAGGTAATGTACCTCTTAATCGGTCAGCTAATGTGGAACGTATCATCTTACCTATTTATATTATGGGTTGTATACCTCATGTGTAACAAATATGATTAAAAAAATAACACCCATTTAATTTAAAAGTTATCAACATCGTTTTAGCAATGAGGTTTAACCTCCCGTACAAAATTGTATTGCCTGGATGTAGACACAGCGAGGTAACGAGAAAATTTTCTCCTCTAGCTCCTCTGGAACGAGTGGACTGAACATAAAACTCATTGTGAGCCTTTCAGTGATGGATCGAATAATGCATTTCAGGGTAATCGTATAGTTATCACCGAGCGTGGCGAGTGAGCAATAACGCTGTGGCTTCGCAATCGGGAGAACGTTGGTTCGGATCCTCGTCGAACAATCTGAATTTTGTTTTTCCATGGTTTCCCCAAGTGACTACATGGAAACGTCTGCAAAATAGGCCATTGCCGCATTCCTTCCATTTCCAAGTCCTTTCCCGCCTCTAATGACCACGTTGACAAGGCGTAAAACCAGAAAAACGTAATTCCCATATGGAGATTTGTATAGAAAACATGCCAGAAAGAACGAAAATATCGTAAGGGGACATCCATTAATTACGTGAGGTGAAATAGGGGGGGGGAGGGGGTTCCGGCGAAATTTCACCAGATCTCACCAGGGGGGAGGGGGGGGGGTCTATGGAAATCTCACGTGAGATTTTTCGAAAAATTTGGGGGCAGTAGAGCCAAAAAAATAAGTCTACAATTTGCGCCAAAGTCGATTTTAGGAGGGTGTGACCTAAAAAAAAAAGGTCTACTAAAGTTTTCAGGGCGATTTCTAGGATGGGTTCTCACTGACCAGATCTCACCAGAGAGGGGGGGGGGGGTTGTCCGGCCAGATCTCACCAGGGGGGAGGGGAGTCCAGAAATCCGGAAAAACACCTCACGTAATTTGTGGATGCCCCCTAAGTCCTGTTGTAGAAGGATGTTGAAACACGGAGATGATTGACAGACAAAACTAGGAAGCTACTGTTAAAGAAAGAAATTTTGAAAGTGTCTGATAAAAATAACCGAAAGGTTGGTGAATTAATAATGAGATATAGGAGACCTAAGAAAAACGTAGCAGGATTTCTCTATGAACCGTATCAGGAGAGATGTAATTAGTGACAAACATTGAAGTAAGAGAAACATATGACTGAGAGCCCCCCTCTCCCGCCTCTAATGACCTCCACGACGACAAGTCGTAAAAATTATTAACTAAATAAAATATTTTAAAAACGTAACCGTTTTAAAAACACAGAAATTACACGCATCAAATAAGGATTTCCTTTCTTCTACAGGCTGGAAGATTTATTTTATGAATATATATTGAAATCTAGTACGGGAACAAATAAGGAAATGTATGGCAGTCAAAGGGTTGTTGCAAATAAATAGTGTGGATATTATATGAGGGCAGAACTACTAGTTTCCAAGATTTTTCATCTACCGGACAATGAAAGATTTAGTATATTCAACTGTGATCGTGGCGTAAATCATGAATTTATATATATTTTCTGTTATATTTATACATATTCTTCTGTTTCTTTGAATGACATATAGTCCATGGAATTAATTTTCAAATATTTCTTTCAACGCTTTTGTATTATTAGGAATACGTCTTGGCGTTGGGTACGATGTTTTAATGTATCTCTAACTATGTGAATGCGGACGTTTTTTACACGAGGATCAAAATACCGCGATATCGACGTAGATACTGGTATACAAGTGAGAATTGCGTCCCCTTTTATATGTGTGGCTTTATGGTATTAGAGTCGTGTAATTCTGTCTATGTAACGTGTTACAATAAAGTCTACCTGAAGGTACTAAACTGTCAGCTTAACGTAGTTGTACACACACAGATAGTCCATATTAAATTCTTAGACTGCAGGTATTGCGTAATTGTCAGCGTGTGGATTGTTGAGATTGGGGCCATGGAGGAAGGAATAATACCTTCCTCCATGATTGGGGCCTGAACTGCCTGCAGTTGACAGTTTACGATCTTTGAGTGAATATCCTCAAGGTTAAAACGGACACACACGTGCAGTTCTACTGCAGTCACCGCGACTCACAGATATGTTTTTGCTTTCCTGGCGACAGGCCACAGATCTTTCGCGATGTTTAATCTGATTTGGACTCGAATTCATTTCCTCATTTAATGAATTACGTCGGCAATTTCCATGTTGGTGGAAGGTGAAAGATGAGTCATGTGCAAATAAACGACTTAAAGATGAAGCTTACGGGAAATTAATGGATTTTTGCAAAAAGTGACCCCCTACAAAAACGATAGACACAGTCAAAATAAATAAATAAATTTCAGATCCGATTCTTATGTTGAAATCCTCGAGGAAACTTCAAAACTTTGACCCGTCTACAAAAATCTCAACATGGCTGTCAGTCTTCTGCAGCAATTGCTTGGTGCATTCGGGTGTATCCCTTTGTGGTGAATGGACTAATTAAACGCAATAATTTATTGTAATTTTCGTCATTGTTAATTAATTAATTAAGTTATCCAAATATAATTAATTAAATTATCCATATATGACTGCCCTAGTTCAAGCAACAAAGTCATATGGGAACGATTACCTCTTTCTTGCAATCACTGTTTCATCCAAAACCTCTTTGTGCGTCGCGGTGTTGCAAGAAATAACATATGGCTCAAGATCGCAATCCGCAATAATAAAATGCGACCCATTATGAACGCGAATTATGTTAATGAAACAGTGAATTTGAAACGAACAACTGCACTGCATCCGCGCGAGTTGATCGATTTCGAATCACAGTCCGCTGGACTGAAGTTCACAAACTTCAGTCCACTGGCCCGAAGTTCACGAACTATAGTGAGTGGGCAGCAGCACAGTCCATGGCGTTAACAGACCACCGCCTACAGGCAGTTGTCGTTTATGTGTGTGGTGCTTTGAGATTTCAGCATACAGTTCTTCATTACAGGCATCGGCCTGCAGTTCGTCTGTAAGTGTGTGGGGTGCTTACGCTTGGTACGTCAGAAAGACAAAAGCCGTGTGCCCCTGCCGCCTTGAATGTCAGGAATGAACGGAAGCAGTAAGACCTTGACGTGGCGATGACTGCCTTTCTATTGCAGCGCTGGCTGCCAAGGCCTTCCAGTCCAGTTGGCTTTCTTTTCTGCCTAGTCACGGTGGCACACGTATGTTGACGCGTGGCGTGACTAACACACACAGGTGACTTCATTGCTCGCAGGGTGTAACGGTCCTCTGGTTCGTGTCCGACCTTGTGGAGTGGTGATTATTGTGCTGCCCTTGCTGTGATTGCGTTGGAATAAGGTTCAATAAAATCAAAAATTTTGTGTTGGCTTTATTACCTTTGATCCAAATTTCAATTTTTAAAATAAATTAGAAAAAAAAAGCAGAAGAAACACCGTAGACATGAAAAGGAAATATTTCTAACACATCGTATTTGTTACCAACACGTATTTTCCAACTTTATATATACTTTCATCGAGAATACAAAAAAGTTTATCTTTACCTTTAGTGGTGTCCACTGTTTGTTCATATGTAAGATGCTACATAAACAGACCGAGCGTGGTGGTGTAACGGCTAGCGTTCTGGCCTCGCATTCGGGAGGACGGCGGTTCGAATCCCCGTCCGGGCATCCAGATTTGGGTTTTCCATGGTTTCCCCAAATCACTCCAGGTGAATGCCGGGATGCTTCCTTCAAAAGGCCATGGCCGAATTCCTTCCGATTCCTTGCCCCCCATCCTATCCCGTCTCTAAAGACCTAGTTGTTATAGGAGACGTTAAGCAGTTAAAAAAAAAAAAAAATACATAAACAGAATAGTGCGACATAAATATCATAAAGCCACCTTTACTGCACAGACAAGAAATCTTCTAACAAATGTGATACCTATGATTTCTTCGTAATTACGTTTGCTCCGAGGATCTATACACGCAAAACAAATGTTTGTAAGAAGGGGTCATTGCATGTAATTTGGAAATAAGGATGCATGACTGACACCAGCTTAAAATTCCGTCGTCGGCTGAATACCGATCATAATGATTAGTGGTTTTAGGAGGAACGGATGTAGGGATGGACCTCAGCTATCGACTTAGAAATACAGCTTTTAGAAATAGAATGCAACATAACAAGTTACCATCAGCTTTCCAGTT
Source organism: Vandiemenella viatica (assembly GCA_031002005.1). Lineage (NCBI taxonomy): Eukaryota > Metazoa > Arthropoda > Insecta > Orthoptera > Morabidae > Vandiemenella > Vandiemenella viatica. Next base: position 23,890 of record JARYHS010005289.1, read on the forward strand.
GTTGTTGTTATTGGAGTTTTAGGGCGCGTCGACGACGGGGTCATTAGCACCCTAACATTAACCAGGCGTGACAACGTGGCAAATTTGCCGTCTGTGTGGCCGACTGTAAAGGGGTCGGCCACAGAGACAGCACAATAAAAAACTAACATACTAACTAAAATACCGTCTGCGTGGCCGACTGTAAAGAGGTCGGCCACACAGACGGCGACATAAAATATAAAACTGTGACTAAAATATAAAAATAACATACATTAACTGGTTGGCTGTAGATGGGCCAACCAGGTTAAAAAACAAGTTAGAAGGCAGGATGTAAAAGGGCCAGCCATATGATCAGTGTCACAAATAAAAACAGTACTTGGATTGGTGGTTGTAAACGGCCACCAATCCAATCTAAATCCTAGGCCGATCTGCCCAAAATTTTTGGGCCAAGACCGGCCAAGCAACAAAACTTTAAAACCTTAGCCACGTTGTCACGGTCATCGCTTAAAATAAGGGACAGATCGTTGGCCAAGCCAACGTCTGCCCTTAGATCTAAAAACAATTCACATTCGGTTAAAAAGTGGCGTACCGTCAAAGGTACGCCACAAGCATCACACTCCGGAGGGTCCTCTCGGCGGAGAAGGAAACCATGTGTCAGAGGACAGTGCCCTATACGGAGGCGAGTAAGGAGAACCTCATCCCTCCTCGCCCGCTGGAAGGAGCTGCTCCACGGCCGAACGGTCGGTTTGACCTGCCGGAGCTTGTTATGCTCAACTTCCAGCCACTGCCTCTGCCAAACATCAAAAACAAATCTCTTCGCCGCCGAGGCAAGGTCTGACTTTGGGACCGGATCAAAGTCGATTCGGACCTTGTCACAGGCTAACTTGGCAGCTTCATCAGCTGCCTCGTTCCCCCTGATTCCCACATGGCCTGGTACCCAGCAGAATACCACCTCCTTCCCACAAGATTGGAGGGAAAGGAGGGCGTCCTGGATGTCCTGGACTAGACGGTCTGCTGGGTACATAGTTGCTAATGCCTGAATGCAACTAAGGGAATCACAGCATATGAGGTACTTCTTGTCGCGGCGTGCCTTCATATGCTGGAGCGACTTTAGCAGGGCATAGCACTCCGCAGTGTAAACACTGCACCTGCTATCCATCTTGTATTTGTAAGTCGCTCGAGGGAACACTGCTGAACAGCCTACACTGTTAGCCTGCTTAGACCCATCCGTATACACCGGGGTGAAAGTGTGATATTGATTAAAATGTCAGTAAAAATATTAATAAAAACACTGTCGGCGGTTAGCAGTTTGTTATGCCGTGACAGTTCTAAAATTAATCTGGGCCTCTTTAAAAGCCAGGGAGGGGATTTACTCCAACCCTGGCGATAAAAGGAGGGAAGCTCGAATCCGTAATGTTCTAAAATAGCCTTCGTACGGTAGCTGAACGGTTTAGTGGCTCTATGCCGGTTGGTATAGAGCCGCTCGTAGCTGGGATGTAGAACTATGTCGTACACGGGACTGCCAGGTGTTATGGCAATATGCGTATAGTGTCGCACCATGAGGAGTTGTCGGCGGATGGTAAGTGGTGGCTCGCCCGAGTCAGCACAAATGCTGACAATAGGGCTGGTGCGATATGCACCCGTGGCGAGCCGAATTCCTGCATGGTGGACACTATCCAGTATCCGAAGATAACCGTCCCGTGCCGAACCATATACGACACAACCATACTCGAGACGCGACCGTACAAAGGCTCGATAAAACTGCAGCAGGCAGGAGCGATCAGCGCCCCACGACCTGCCGCACAGACATTTTAAAATATTAAGAGCTTTTAAGGCCCTGGCTTTCACATCTTTGAGATGCGGAAGCCAGTTAAGCCTGGTGTCAAAAATGAGGCCCAGAAATCTAATTGTTTCAGTAAAACTTAAAACGGTGTTCCTCAAGGTAAGGTGAGGCTTAGCTAAAAGACTTCTGCTACGAGTAAAAAGTACACACCGGGTTTTCTCGGCAGAGAATCGAAAACCGGTGTGCACTGACCATTCATCCAGCCTGTTCAGCGCGAGTTGCAGCTGCCGCTCTGCGCTTCTCAGGCTGGACGATGCAATAAAAAATTAAAAAGTCGTCCACATATAAGGAGAAACCGTAAGGGACTCCTTATGACGAGAGATATACTGTTAATCGCTATGGCGAAAAGGTCACGCTTAAAACTGACCCCTGAGGAACACCGTTTTCCTGAATAAAAAGATCAGACACTTCGCTGCCGACTCGGTACCGGAAGCAACGACCAGATAAAAAAGATTTTAAAAACTGAGGAAGGTTACCCCTAAAACCCCATTCATGTAACTGTTTTAAAATAACATGTCGCCAGGTAGTATCGTATGCCTTTTCAAGATCGAAAAAAACACCCACAAGGTGTTGGCTGCGGATGAACGCATCCTGTATTGCCGCCTCAGGAGGATCAGGTTGTCCAAGGTGGAACGGAACTTCCTGAATCCACACTGAAAGCGGCTCAGGAAGATTACGGGATTCAAGACACCAGACGAGGCGGCGATTCACCATCCTCTCCAGTGTCTTACCCACGCAGCTTGTAAGGGCGATACTACGATAGCTACCTGGCAACAATTTGTCCTTGCCAGGCTTTAAAATAGGGATAAGTGTTGCTTCTTTCCACGAGTCAGGGAAGTGTCCTCCGGTCCAAATGTCGTTAAAAATATCTAGAAGGTACCTTTTAGCATCCTTATTGAGATGCCTCAGCATCTGGTACTGGATCAGATCAGGCCCTGGAGCAGTGTCATTTACGCTGTTCAACGCTGACTCCAGCTCCCAAGATGTAAATGGGCAGTTGTAGGCCTCTGTATTCGACGAATCGAAGCACAGCGAGCGCCTCTCGGCAGCGACTCTACGTCGCTGAAACCGAGGGTCAAAGTTAGCGGTCGAGGTGATGGCGGGCGAAGTTCTCCGCCATCAGTTGCGCTATGCTTCGTTCGTCAGTAATATCCGTCCGTGATCCAGTAACCCAGATACTGGTGGGCGGGAGTACCTTCCAGATATACGGCGAATGGACTCCCATACTTTCGACGCGGGCGTGGAACGATTTATATTGCTCACAAAGTTCTGCCATGACCTCTTCTTGCTCTCCTTAATAACTCGACGCGCCTTAGCTCTGGCTATACGGAACGCTGCTAGGTTGTCAGATGTTTGGGCACAACCTAAAACGACGCAACGCCCGTCGGCGACCCTGGATGGCGGAACGACATTCATCGTTCCACCAGGGGACGGGCGTCCCTTCGCAGCGTTCCGGAGCTCTTCGGCATGGAAAACGTCAGCTGCACGGTGAATCACTTCTGTCAAGTGATTCACCTTCTCCTGTATGCTGCCACAGGGTTGCAGTTGTACAGCACGGCAGTAGAGCTGCCAATCTGCACAACTGACGTTCCATTTACGTCGGTTATTTCCTCCTCCACGTTCACACTCAACGTGCATCCAAATTGGGAAGTGGTCGCTACCATGTAGGTCGCGATCCACCTCCCACTGCACGGAGTCCGCGATTGAGGGGGAACACAAGGATAGGTCAATGGCAGAAGACGTACCGGTAGCAGCGGTGAAATGAGTCATTTGCCCTGCATTCAGGATACAAATTTCCTCCTGCTCTATCAATCTACCAACCACTCGGCCCCTGGGGCAATCGGTTGTGGAAACCCCACACGCACTGTGGGCGTTGAAATCTCCCAAAAGGAGAAAGGGCCGAGTGAGTTGTCGTATAATGCCAACCAGGTCGTCGTAGCCGACTGACACACTGGGTGGCAGATAGACAGAGCATACGGTCAGTTGGATTGGACCGGTGTATTTTCACCGCTACTGCTTGTAGATGAGAGGTGAGAGCAACGGGTTCGGAGTGGATAGTGTTCCGAACAAACACGGCCACTCCGCCCTTTCGCTCGATCACCCTCGGTATCGTCCTTTCGGAATATGTCATACCTCTTAGCACTGGCTGGTGTAGCGGTCTGAAATGTGTCTCTTGCAGACAGAGACACAAAGGATCAGACCGTGCTAAGAGTTGGACTTCCTCTTTATGAGCCTGAAAGCCGTTAACGTTCCACTGAAGTATGGGAGCCATTCATACCTATTTAAAACCACACCCCGCCCCGGGTCGGGTGGGTCTTGCTCATGCGATTGCTGAGGAACGGAACCATGTTCGTCCACCAGCATTATGTCGTCTTCTGGGTCCGAAGACGACACTTGATGTTCTAAGGCCTCGGAGTTGTGCGGATTTTTCATCCGCCGAGGCCTGTCCCTCCTCTTCTCCTTTCCAGAAGGGGATTCTGGGAGGAGAAGTCGGAGGGGATTTCACAAACATAGCGGGGTCCGTCAGCTTAAATTTCGGACCCCTTACCTTTTGCACTGTTTGCCATCCACTACCGGCAGATGGCGTTGGCCGTTTTCACTTCTTTTGCAGTAAGCTGTTTCTGCTTTAGGGGCCGCTTCTGCTGTTGCAGAGGGGCCCACAGCTGTAGCGGATGGCAGTGTCTTTGCTGGTGGACTTACGGAACCTGCTGTCGATGTGGTCGATGTTGTCAGAGTATTGCTACCGACGTGCGAGGTCCTAGGTGTAATGACCTTGATGGGTGTGGCACCACATCTGCACTGACATGAGCACATTGGACTTGTGCCCATGTCCGCAACGGACGTCTGGGTAGCAATACTTTCTTTCCTGACGGGAGTTGATAACGTCTTCGCGAAGCTGGTAGCGAAGACTGGTGGAGCCAGAGCCTTTATATTTCTTTTTGGCTTCGCCATAAGAAATCCGCTCTTTCGTTTTCAACTCCTGTATCTTTTTTTCCTCCAGATACAAACGACACTCTCTGCTCCAGGCTGGATGTGCCCCGGAGCAGTTTCACACACACCTGTGGGAGCGTGCAGCTAGTGCCTGGCTCATGAGCCGCCTTTCCGCACTTCCCACAGGTGGGGTTGCCCTTGCAGGTCGCCGTCGTATGACCGAACCGCTGGCACTTAAAGCAGCGCATTGGTCCGGTACATACGGGCGAATATTCAGATTCAAATATCCTGCCTTGATGTTTTTGGGCAACGTTGGAGTGTCGAACGTCAGGACGAAGGTGGCTGTCTTCTCAAGACTGCCGTTAACCCTTCGTTTAATCTGACGAACCTCGACCACATGTTCTGTTGACCACTCCTTAAGGAGTTCCTCGGTCTCTAAATCCATAAGGTCCCTGCTGGTGATGACATCCTTTACTTGAATTTAGAGTTTTATGGAGTTCGCACTTCACTGCGAACTCCCCGAGCTTCTCACACTTAAGGAGTTGGACAGCCTGCTTATGGGTGGATGTCTCCAAAAGCAGTGTTCCATTCCTCAGCTTTTTGACCGATTTGAGGGTACCCGCAATACCCTCTAAACCTTTGTTCACATAAAATGGAGAGATCTTCTCAAAAGATCCCTCCACCCTTGTCATAATTACGAAGGCATTTTCTATCAGAAAACCCTTGCCGTTACTGTTTGTTTGTTCCGGAGGAGGGCTCTCAACCCTCGCCCGCTTTTTTGAACTGGGTGTATTTTTATTTACCTGCGACACACCCGGGCCGCAGGGGTTTTGTTTTTGTTTGTGAGAAGGAATTTTGGTCCCACGAGCAAAAACATGTTATATAGGAATGCTTATACAACAGGGGTGCGCAGGTGCCCCTGAGGTTGCACGTTAGCGGGTGGTTTGCCTCACCACTCATCCACCTCCTCAGCACGTGTCCGACCTTGAGGTTGAGGGGTTTTTTATAGAGGTTTGTACCGTCCTCGCGATCCGGGCGATGAAGCCAAGATCCCCGTTCTCCTAGGCACACAACGTTCCACCGCCACGCCCTACGGTGGTCGTTGAAGCATGGTAGGAGTTTACGGTGTGGGAAACTTGCGGCGCTCACAAGTTTCCAGCTCGGGCACCGCGGGTTCGCCAAAAACCCGTACCTGGCACTTGCGTACAGGCCCCTGCGGGCTCAGCTTTCCAGGTTTCGTCATACTTCAAGACATTGAGTTCGCAATTTTCGTGTAATCTTCAAAGTATATAATATAAAGGATAACGGCTGTATAATGTGAAAAACAGATCTCAGCGTTAGTGTAGTGAGAAGGTTGGTAGGTAACTACTAATCGATGAGAATCAATAAACAATACCGTGAAATTCTATTTGTGAATTTACGTTTTAAATTCTTCCTTAGAGCGTACAATCTAACTGCTTGGAAAATGGTTAATTGTGACACAATGACAGAATCCTACAGTTATTTTTCAACTCCAAACAGGTTTTTTTTTTGAAATGCTATTTTTTTTAAGGCCATTTGGCTACAATTTCACACAGCCAGCACTATGTAATTCGCAAGTATTCATCT
>JARYHS010005291.1:0-25000 GCA_031002005.1 Vandiemenella viatica
CGTCTGGGAAATAATGTAAAATCCACCTAACACTTGTTTGTAAACAGAGTTATTTATAAAATCGGAGAAATAATGCTCACCCACCACATTCAGTTTCAAGTTTTGCTGAAAATTGGAATATATGTACATTTTCACTAATTATGTTGAAAAAGATAATGCCCATAACACAACATCAACCAATATTATGGTACTATATAGATCCATTCAACAATGGACATACATTCTTCACAGACAACTGGCATGCATCTAAGAATGAGCTAATAAATTACTGGAATAGAACAAATATACTGTAGGTAATTTACGCACCAATCATGGAAATTTAAAGATATAATACATTTAAAAAAAAAAAATAGAGAGAAAGATTACAGCAGAAGAAAACCAAAACAAAGATACTATTCTAAAAATGTAAAAATAAGAGAAACACAACAGAAATGTTAAGTGTTGAAAAAACAAAGATAGTTATTGATTATAATTTACAATAAGCTGCAATTTAAATATATACGACCCGATGAATCGTTATAAAAGTCCACTACTTAACACAATGAATTGCTATAAACAATCCTTTAAATTTATACTCAACACACTAAATTCATACATTTTATTTAAAGATGTAAAAAAAAGAGTTTACCTACTATGCAGAAGAAAGGGGGGAAAAGGTATCTTAACTCCAAAAACCATCACATAGTGGAGGCACTATAATTTTACAATTTCGTCCAAGCTTTAACCAATCAGCAAAAAGAAGGGAAAATCTGGCAAAGCGTAGCAACACAGATAATTCTATAAAAATTAATATGAAGAAATACTGCAATGTTGAGAAGAAATATTTGTAACAACGTGACTAAGAAAAGTTACAATATTCTGGAATAGATGCAATGAAAAACCACATTTTTGAACAAACACAATTTGAAAAGAGAAATATTACTTGCTTTTGCATTATTATACAGAATAACTATCAGCTATAATCTTTCCTATCTCATAGTTTTTACCATCCTATCTTATTTTCAGTGCCTCGCGGCAGTTTCTTTGTTTCCTTTATCCAATTGTTACCATTTTTAAAACAGACAAGTGGCCTGAATAGAAAAATTACTGTCTCTGGAGACCCACACAGTATTTAAAAAGTTGTTGTTGGAGTAGAGGGGAAGAATTCCATCAGAGCTTACATTTTGAAGACCATTAGGAATAAACAAGAAGGAAATCAACGATGGCATATTTTACGGAATTATTCAAGGCAACTGGCCCGAACATGTATTGAAAATTGTGGAAAATATAAATCTTAATGTCCATATCAAAATTACAGCAAACATTTCCCAAATACCAGTAATTAAACCATCAGTCACCTCAATAAAAATACAATTTCAACCTATTGCTTGCCCAAACTGATGCCTGAAAAAACATTGCTTATGGCAACAATGTTAAACTGTAGGCTTTTGATACATAAACTTATCTAAAGGAACTGTGATGACAGAAATAAGTCGGGGTGACTTTAAATTAACAAAGAGAAAAGTATTGCACATTGTATGTTTATGATATCCTTCCAAATCTGAGTACTAATGAAACGGGTTACCACCACCTTCTTTCCAGACACTAATGAAAAAAAAAAATTAAAAAAGCTGTTGGGCTTACATTCATAACCATTTAAGCCTTTAAGCACTTTATAAGAAACTCTCTTTTCTCTTAATTCGCTGAATATTATTTTATGAGGAACTTTATTTTAATTAAAATTCAACACAGAAATCTAAAGTAAAAATAAGACCACCGTAATCTGACTAAAGCACAGATGACAGAAGTCCATGTCACACATCATTAATCAGATAAACTATAAGAAATGCTTAGTTTGTTTATCTGGATTTACAAATAGATCACTGAAAATATGATTTACAAACAGGATGTAATGGCTCAATATAAAAACATTAAAAATGCCAAAAAATCCTAAATGTTTCAATCACTGCTAAAATATTACAGAAGTGGCTGCAGTTCTGAGTTCATGTGATGACACTGAAAAACTACATTTCTTGTTTTCAAAATTGTCAGCTGAAAATGTGAATGGACTCTACAGAATTCCTGAAGTATTTCATTTTGTTGTTGCAGTCTCCACTTAGTTATAGTTTCCATCTTCCATTTACTGTGCAAGAAATTTTGTATGAAGCTGACGTCAATAACCACTGCATCGCGAGCTCATGCTTTGTATTCATTAGTAGTAGGTCCTGAAAATGCCTTGCAGTTACCTCAATCTTCTGGAAAATTACATGGACTATGAGGGAAACAAAAAAGCACAATGAGCAATGGCATTAAATATTAACTTTTGGGCACCTTGACAACATAATTAATAGGACATATGTGCAACGGACTACTAGCAGCCCCAATACATCCTTCATAACAGTGTTAAAACACAAACTTGTACTGAACAAACATATCTTTGGCTTTCTTGCTATTAATTTTACCTTTATGGAATTTAGTTATATATTCACATCAAAGTAAATGCTTACCATCAACAAAATGTGTTGTTTTTATACTAGTTTTAATCAATTCATTACAATATGATCCTTGATCATTGTGAACAATGCATTGCCCCATCATCTTAAACTAACAATCTTCCGACATCCTTATGCTTGTAGTACATTCTAGTAATATATGACATTATTCCAAAATTTATGCACCAAAAAAAGAAATATGAGATATTACCGTGGTACATTGCAGTGTACTTCTATCCCATATTTTGATAGTATTGTCTCTCAGACCAGAAACTATCTTATGATCATCATACTGAAGACAGTAAACACCTTTCGAATTTTCCGATCTGCAGTTGATTCTCTGCAGGTTATGTCTTCCCATTCTCCAATTGTTTTCTATACTCTGAAAAAAAAAATAATAATAATAATAGAAAAGTAAGTTGATAGACAAGTTTCACGAGGACAGAAAGAAGAATTACTTACTTCAATATCCTGGATTATTTTAGGATACAGAGATCTGTAGAATGAATGATTGGGATGACTTTCTCCTGGTTTTGGTTTGAATAAGTCTTGTATCCTTAAGTAGAAAGTAATTTATTAAAGTTTTTTTTTTTACATCACTAAACAAGAGTAATCAATATAGTAAGACATATTGTACTCATCACAAGTTCAAACAACTATCAAGGTTACATACCAGCCTCTCCTTTCTGCCAAGCCTCGCCATAATGAATCAGTTCTTGCTTTTCTTTCAATTAATTTTTTCCAGAGCATGCCTTCAGAAATGACTCTATACCATTCTCTGCAAACAAGTTCTGCTGCGCTAAGCGATTCTGCATCCAGATATGACAATATGCTTTCTGCGACATGATCTAATCCTTTTTCTAATTAGAAAATAAAAAAGTATAATTAGGAATGACAAAGTTAAAGATTAAAGCATTACTGTTACTAGAATAGAATGAATAACATGTTATTTTGAAAGCCAGTCTATGCTGCCCCACATCCCCATTCAAAAAAGGTACCACATAAAAAATAACAAGCCAAATAATTAAAAGACATTTCAGATATTTTTTTATTTGAAAATGGTATGTCGCTTAAACTAGTAATTTTTCCAAATGTCAAAACTCTACAGCTCAGGATTACCATAGTCACTGTCATTAGTTTTATGGATATGTTTAAAATAATTGTACGCCTTCCCAAACCAAAATTCTTGCACATTCTCCAACCTGAGAAAAATTTCAACACTTATATTTTTGAGAGAGATTTTTTTTTTTTTTTTTTTTTTACTAGTAGTAACTTTCTTGAAATAATAATGAACATATAAAGCTAGAGTGTCACTATGAAAATAATTAATAAATGTGAGGACTGGAATGCTAAAGCCAACCAAAATTGCTTCGAAAGTACAATCAAATTCTAAGGTATACATACTTGGTAAAAGTGAAATAAAGTCCCTTTGTAACATAGGCTTCAAGTAAGTATTTATGTGCCCATGCTGATAGTGACACATTCGGGACAGCAAATGTTCCACGAACTCCACTTGGTCCTGCTCACTCCACTTTTCAAACATTTTCAGACAAACTTCCCTCTCTGAAGCATACTGTGGCGATTGTTCCTTCTTCCGTGGAGTGTCATAAATTACGGTCATTGGATACTGAAAAAAAAAATCAGATTGGAGTGAAAAGTAACTAATCAGTACAGCATTATATACTTAGCATTATTGCATGTGGAACTAAAACAACAGAAATAAATACAATGATATGCTTAAAGTAGCAGCAACCCCCAGCCAAAAGAGCTCAATGTAGCACAAATGACTAGTCAAACCAAGTCCCCAGAAGAAATCCGTAGCACCCAAATGTTCTGGTAGGTAGCCGACTTCACGAACAAAGGGCTCTGTCGATATTAGAAATATGCACCACAGGGTTTAAGTCTTGCAATATAATCAAATTAAGTGCTCCTTAAACCAATCACATTCAACTGGATGTAGAGTACACACAATGCCTATGTGGCCAGCCAAACAGATGCATGGTGAACAATTTACAATAAGGCCCATTTAGACGACCTGACCTGGTCTCCCTAAATCGTGTCCACACCCCTTCAGCCCTGAAAACGGGTCATCTAAACTTAGCTTCTGGTCACGTTTTTGCTGCGAGACCAGACGGGGAGGTCGGGTGGAAATTCCATCCAATTTAGGGCAAAAGGATGGAGGTAAGTCAGGTCCCCCACCACTCTGACCTGAAAACTGGCCGTGTAAAGCCGCCTCATCCGGCTGTGCCCACACTGTCTGATTACATGTTTTCTATTATTTTGAGATGGATTCATCTGATAATCAAGAAAAATAAGTATTGATAGAGTTGTTGGAGGTGTAAAAGAGCCACAAATTTTTATGGGACACCTCACATAGAGTTGCCAACTTGTTTAGAAAAAATATAGTGTAAATGTCTTTTGAAGAGGAAAATAAAAAGTATATAAAGGAAAAAAATAGTTATTTATTGCCTTAAATACATATATTTTCAGAGTTACTGGACTAGATATTAATTGTTGGTTTCATTTCAGTGTTACAGCTCGCCACTCTCATGTTCACACTTGGCATTGCTCATTCGTGTAACTGACTTGTTCCTACTCAGTCTTCAGCCTTCCTTAACATTTTCACGTGGTTGTTTCACAGAATCAGTGTTCAAAAATTTCCATAAACGTTACGTAAGCATACTTTATAAGCTATGAAAGTAATAAAGAATGTTAAAATACTTTCTTTACCTGACTCATGTAATCACCTCACTGGTATTCAAACGCTGTCTTCACAAACCATCACTGAAAGTCTTTCGAACACTATGCTGGACTGAAAGTCAGTATGAAATGTTACAATCAATTTTCACTCGACGTGTTTCTTCTGTTCATGCTTACTTCGATTCATTCAATAGTTTTTATTAATAAAGAATGAGATCATTTTATGTTTTAATTTAAATACAGACCGTAAAGATGCTGTATAAAATTTCATGTGGTCTCAAAGACATAGTCACAGAGTTTCTTACCGGCTGCATAGTGCACCTCTTTCGTAGCCAACTAACTTATTCTTATAATCCTTCCAGGGAATGTGGAATTCAAAACACAAAGTGTCCTAGAATTTCACATTAACAAATCAATGCTTTGCCAGAGATAAAATTCAATTTTAAGAAAATAAAAGTCTCAACTGAGGCAGGGATTTTAACCTGGGGTGGGGGGGGGGGGCCCGGTCTTCCTTACTCCAATCTAAGACATTAGGCCAAATTTATTTATAAATAAAAAATATGTTTTCAAACATACTAAAATAAATGGACTCTTTTCCTATATAAAGTACTTTGTTATGCTTTCCCAAAACACAAAAGTAGAAAGTAGGGTGATACCTTAGTAACAGTATCTGATGGAAAATGAAATGAAATTTTACGAATGCTTTCTCAAAGTGGGGTAAGCGAACCCCAAGTATTTGCCAATTGAATGCAGGGGGTTCCGACAAGATTTACGCTGTGGCTGACTGGGTATCTTGAGAATGCCACATGGTGAATTGGGACTGAAAATGAGAAAAACTGCTCCTAAAATTGCTCAAATTGCGACAACCTCATCCATCAAATTAATTAATAACATTTCGTTCTATGTGACAATTACTTTCTTTAGACAAAAATACTTTTTTTTTTTTTTTTTTTTTTTTTTTAAGTCAATTTTTTAAAAGGTTTGCCATTGTGTGGGAAATTTTATAGGGGTGTGCAGGGCTATGAGTTTGAGAAACTTTGCTTTAGAATGACGCAATCTACATTTTTTAATTAGCTGATGAACATGGAAGTGGGGTTGAAGAAAATAATTTTTTAAGGTAATCGATAATACGAAAACATCATTTGACCATAAAGGGAAAAAAAAGTTTTGAACTGCCTCCATATGTCACATTCACCAGACCGACATCGCACCACAATGTCAAAAAGTAAACCAAACTAATGACGGAGGGGTGTCGGAGTAGTATCGGATGACTAGACATGCTATGTCGTTTGAACTAACTTCAAGTGAGCGCCAATTATAGGGAAGTTTCGTTGGAATGACTGTGCGTACCAGTATTAGTCTAGTATGGCATTACAAAATCATTTGTAGGCCATATACCTTTCAGTAAGTGAATGAACATTAAATGATATTAAGTTTCAATTAATCTTACATTATTAACAGTACTTATAGTAAAGAGTGAATTGTTAAAAAAAAAAAACTGTAAAACTACTTGAAAATTTTTTCGGGTTAGTTTTACATGCAAAACAAGATTTATGAAATGAGTTCGGGTGATCATGATGCCAATAGAAAATTTGAATCGGCTAGTTCAAAAAGGAAACGATCAGTCAAAGAAAGCTGGTGCTTTAATTAAAGATTTTAGTTTTACGAAAATACACAAACATTATTTTTAAATTCCTGCATATATCTTCCAACGCATTTATATACCTTAGTTTATAATAATTATTAATAATTTTTCGCCTTAATGATTTGTTAACTTTTATAAACCTTTTAATATAATATTTAAAATTTCAAAATTTATTTATTTACAATTTTTGCATTTCTCGTCAGTCATAAGAAATACCTACTTTTGGTTCACATGCTTTGCATAAAGAATAAGGTGCCTCCCGAAAATCGGCCATCCGGAGCCTCGGAATGGTCAAGGCCGCCGCTGATCTGATGAGACTAAACAATCAGAAATCATACACCATGCAGAAATCTTGCTTGAAAGTTCTCTATAAAGTTAACAGGCAGTAGTGTTCTAAACAAAATTATAAACAAAATTATAAACAAAATTACACACTATCCCTCTAAAAATATTCAGACTACAAAGTTCTGACCAAGAGTCCTCAAGCAGCAAGTAACATCTTGGTCAAAGATGAGATCACGAGAGCAGACCGTTTCGTCAAAATATTCCTCACACTTATACATGATCCTCTGATGAATGCACCTGATCTCACACATACAGTTTTTCCAAATATCTCTCGAAACTCCCAAAAAAACTCTTCAGTGATTAAAGAGTGGTAGAAAGGACTTGTTACTACACACTAAAAGCCATTAATATGTACAACAAAAAGGGTAGACTAGTAATTAAGGAACATTGTTCTCTGAATAAAAATAATGCAAATGATATGACAAAAAGAACTATAAAATTACGGGTATAAATTTCCCCCGATAATGTGCATTTCTACTACAAAATCCCAAGATATCGGTTGATATCATAAACCTTACCAATATTTAAAATCTCTACCAAAAGGAAATGTTCGTACACATAGGAATCCTGTCGCTAACTTCCAACAGAATCAAAATATCCATCACAGCACCTTAGCAGATCTTGGGATTCAAGACTCAAAGCAGCAGTTTGTGATTCAATCTTTCTGAATGCAACTTGTTAAGTCAATGTAATGAGAGGTACTAGCCGAGGATCTGATCTCACCATGTTTAAATATTGGAAATGACACACAACTTTCAAGGGATGGGTAAATATCCTTCAGCAGCTAAGCATGTGCTCTTCATTGCAGAAACTAAATGTATCAACTGGCTTTTAAAGTAACTGCAGCAAAAAAAACTCTCCCTGCCATCAGCTATACTATGCTCCAAACTTCAGTAGCAATATACCTAATTCAGTACCACGATATTAATACACAAGTCAGATGGGCACACGGTACTTGAAGTGGAACAGTTACTTCTCCCAACAATATTTTGAAATGACCCATTTTTGCTTCCTCATTAAACAAATGTACTTTTGCTCCTACAACTGTGAATGCTGTAAAGTTATCCATTGGCAGTCCCTGCACAGCCAATGGCACAAATATTTCTAATTACTAATTTCAGTCATTGTGCCTTTAAAATATAGTCATTGATGTAATTATTGCCAAGGTTTTCAAAACAGATCCATCAGTCACAATATGAATCACTTAACTGAGATGATTTAACTTGAGCTGCTTTACCATTCAAGACGGTTAAAGGTTACACAGTTCCCAATTTGCTTTACATTCATGTTTGGTTCATGAGCACTAGTGCTACATTTTTCACAAGTAGTGCTACTCTTGTGGGACAACATCTGTTTGAACAGTACATGTTGGGACCCACGCAAGAATCAATAAATCCTGTCTTGATTACTTTTGGCAATGACAGTGTCAAAATCCAGTATTAATCTTGACTAAATGAGTCTGACCTAATCTATTCATCCCTCATGCAACCTCAGCTCAGAGTGACTTAAAACTGCCAGTAGCAAAGAAATGTCTTTACCAAACATAGAAAACTTCATTTAACTGAAAATATAAGTTTTATTTTAGAAGAGCCATTAAACATATACATATTAATAAAGGAAGGTTGTACACACATCTGCAAATCAGAAGGAATTTTGTATATTTTACACCATGTTAACAGAGGCAGCTCAAGGTCACTCTACTCTTTCCCTATTCTGATACCCTTATCCCTGCGTGCAATGGGGAAATTTACAACAATCTTACCTAGACAACAGTCAGGTCAGAGGTATTTGGTATTTTGATTTTGATTGACTCTTAATTTAATTACAATGGAGTGCACGCTCCAGTGGCAATTTCCGTACACACCAATCTTCCCCCTTTCCTGCACCCGTCTACATTTGCCCTCTACAAATTTAAACTTTGAATTCTTTCAATGTTTTTGGTAAATTATATTCATTTCTCTTGGTAACTTATTCCAATCCCCATCACTATTACCCAAAAAAGAGAATCTTCCTACACCCTTGTGCCTGAAATAGAGTGCCAGCTTGTGGTCACAGTCATCTTTTCCCTTCCATGCATTACTTTTAATTCTTACACCAATATCTTTCCATTACCATCATATGCCTTGTACACTCCCATGACCCTCTTCACCATCCTCCTGTCTTCCAATGAATCCCATTCCAGCTCTTTTATCATGTTACCAATTGCATTCTGCAGTAATTTCCAGAAATAAATATAGCAGCCCTTCTTTGCAGCCCCTCCTACTGTTGTATTTGATACCCAAAATGTGGGTCCCATAGTATAGCTGTGGCCAGAAGTATTGGCGGTCGGCTTCAAACAAACCGTTGCCAAATCGTGCACTTGACAGTTAAATTCGTCTGTTAACCTGTAGTAATAGTTTGAACGTTATGCCCATTCTAGGCAACACAGGACACTCAGTGTTGCCATTTTCTAGTGTTAAGAGAGAGAGCGCTACGTGAGAAAGTTTCAAAGTTTGGCAACAGTGCAATTTCACTCGGCCGCCAATTTCCCTGGCCACAGCTATACACCACCATATTCAAGCAACAGTATGACCCAAGTTTGGTAACCCAGTTCCTTTACTTCTCTCATAATGTAATGCCAAGATATTTACATTTCAAGTCTTAAACAAGCAATTCTTTCCCCACCTTATAATCATAATCAACCTTTAGTTGTATACCTAATAAGCTGACTCTTCTTTGTATTTATCTTCACCCATGTTTCCCAACCCAACTAGATATCCTGTCCAAATCACCCTGCAGCTATTTACAGTCCTCTGCGGTTTTGATCCTTTTATATAGGGAGGTAATGACAATTTATACTCTGTGGTCGACTAGCTCATTATTCCAGATAGTCAACAAAAAAATGAAGCTGTATTTAAACTAAACAATACAGCTTAAGAAGACCATAATCACTTTTCTGCTGAAAGATAATGAAATTAGCATGCCAAAGATTTAGTTCTCAGCAAAATGATGTTAACCAACTTAAGGAAAGAATAAATATCTTCAATTTCTGGAAGTATTGCTACTTTTATCAACAATAATGAAAACAATAAGGTGGAAAAAAATTAAACTTTTAACTATCAATTCCAGAAACCACGGCAGTGAAAACTGGACATTACTAGAGATAATGAAAGGCAGGTACCAATAAATGTGCTGACATTTAAAGAGACCTACAAAACATACAATATTCAATCAGTAGGAAGACTACAGAGATTGGAAACATCTATCACTGCCAACGAGTTGTTGGCATATGCAGAAGGTTCCCTGCACAGATTGCTCACCGAATTTAATTCACTAAACAAAATAAAAATACTTACTTCAATTCGATAAGTAATTTTAGCACCAAATTCTGTGAAAACAAACTCCAGAAATATCGCTACAGAAATCAATAAACCTACGCAGGCTACAAATTGCTGCACATTTTGAAAGGATTTTCAGATTGGTAGTTCAATGGGTAAAAGCAATTTTTTTTACGATTTTTTTTCGGCAAATAGCTACCACAAATCTCCGAATAAAAACTAAAATCTAGACTTTCAGAGACAGCTTTCTTTTGATTTTCACAAAGGTTATCTAAATATAATATTACTGCAGCTTCCCAGTAAACTGATTTTTTTTCAAATTTTATTATACAGTAGTGTCATGATCAGTAATCACAAATTTCTAAGAAAAGGGTTCAGAAATTATGAATGTGACAAATGACAAAAAATCGGAGAATCCAAAAGTGTTCAGTTTTTTACTCAAACTGGAAGTTTTAAAGTCTAAATAACCCCTCTTTCTGGGGAGATTTCACAAATCATGGAGATTATTCTTAACATGAGCACATGATTAATTTTCAGCATACAACAGCAACAGTAATTTGTCCAAAATTGATGGAAATGAGGTCTGATTTTCTTTGAATACACACTTCACTTATGAAAACGACACCAGCAATTGCATGGTAAAATTTCCAGATTCTCTGTGTGCCATTTGGGCTCCTAGTTCATCAAATTGGACGAAGTTTGTTGTTGCACTTATACTCCACCTATACAAAACTGCAACAGAATCCGACTATATGATCTTTCATGCAAAAGACTCCTCAAAGTACAAATTCTAACGGTTTGAGTAAAAAGTTAACGTAACACACTACAAGGTGGTGGTGTAACCATTGTGCTTGCAAAAGGAATTGTCATTTTGGCCTTAAAATTTTAACAAACGTTCGTTGGATGATATTTAATTTACATTGCTCTTACAGCTGTAAATACACACACCACATGAACTTCACACAAAAATTGCCATAACGTCAAATGGCAAGCAACATGGAGCAGGCATACTGTGATGTATAATGTTAAGTCACACATTCCTTAGATGATACTATTTAAAATGTTTCCATTAGTCTTCTTGACAATAAATTTGGCCGCCGCTGAAAAATTCTATCACTCATATTTTGCAAAATCTGACATCAATGTCATTCCAGGAAACAGTAATGTAATACTGGCAAGCCAGTATTGCATTATACTGTTCCTTAGGTGACATTGATGTCAGATTGTGCAGTGGCGGCAAAATTTATTGTCAAAGTGTGTACATACTGCACAATTTCACAAGAAGAGAAAAGAAAAGAAAAAAAAACTTTTCTTAATGTACCACACTAAACAATTAAAAGACACCATTTGTAATCACATGTAACCTTCAATCATAATATTATGTGAAATAAAATGCATCGATGTCCAGAAACCCTGATCCTCGATAAACATCAAGTACAATGGATACGCTAGCCACAGGTGGCACTAATGATGCTACTCAAAAGTCAAGGCAACTTAAATTTTTAGTATAATTTAAATTTTGAGAAATTATGCTTTAACAACAAGGGTCAATTGTCATTTTGGTACAGGATGCATTTCAATCTCGGCTTAAATTATTTACAAAAACTAAATTCCTGGAGCCTTCTGCTTGAGCAAGGATACTGCTGCTCTTTCAACTTAACCACAGCCTACATAAATATTGTCACATCTACCTTCAATAAATGCCGAAGAATATTAACATCTCTGACATTTGGATTTATTTCAATGTAAGTGACATATAAATTATCGTTTAAGGGGACACATGTACGTATATATGGTGTCCTTCATTCACTTATCATACAAAATTTGTGGCTTTTTTTAATTAGGTTGTTCAGTATTTATATTTTTCATGGATGTTATAGGAACATTTTCAAATAATATCATTTAAGGATCGAGTGTATTGTCGAAATACGTAACTATATCCTTGCTGTCAGTGGCTCACTGCTTAACTGTAAATTAATTTGTGCTCTAAGTTTGTGCAGTAAGTATATATTTTGAAGCACTAAGAAGGATGTATATTAAATAACATCAACCATGGATTTATGTGTACCAATTTTTAGGCCAAAAGATTTTTTATGCTTATGGCTTTATGTCTCGCTGAGGTGGCAGGAAAGGATAGGAGCAGAAAAAGGATTTGGCCATGGCCTTTTGAAGGAGCCATCCTGGCATTCATCTGGATCGACGGAGGAATATCATAGAAAACCCTAATCTGGATGGCTAGATGGGGATTCAAATTTCTCCTGAATGCGAGGCCAGAGTGTTCCCACTTGCCCACTATGCTCGGTAGACCAAAAGTTCAATTCCTTCTCGAGTCCCATGATTAATCATGTGCTCAATGCAATACTGATATTTTCCACAGATTCCTGTGAGTGTGTGATATGGCAGGGGATCAGTTTACTGCAAAATAATTCCATAATAGAACAGATGTATACATCAAAGAATGCTCATTGCAACATACATTGTACACTAATTATAAAAAACTTTAAGATACTGGCTATTATTTTGCAGACAGGTCCTACCTTTCAAATAAATTCTTCAATGGAGTAAATCATCAAAAATTATTTCAATTTCTCACTGAATTTAATCTTACCTCACCAGACATTTAAGATATGTTGGAAGCTTATCCTTAAATATTTGATTCCTTTTTTGTACAAATGAATATCACTTTAAATTCTTGTCAAGGTCATTTTTACTCCTAGTGCCACAATAGTGTATATTACAATTTATATCAAACAAAGTAATTTGTTACTACAAAGGACGTTAATGTATATGTACATTCTGCTACCAATATTGAAATTCCTATATAACTAACAGTTCTTTGCAGAAAGTTTCACAACCAACCCCACACACAATTCTTATTACTCACTTCTAGCCGCCAAATAATTTTTCTCTATGATCCAATAATCATTCGTAACAATTTTCAATTTAAAAGATTGCAGTTTAATGAGAATGTTTAATTCCCCACCACACACCACAGTTGTTGATCTCAACATTAAATTAAGTCTCACAGCCAGTTTTATAACCGATCCCCCTCTTAGAGCTTCTTTGCAGCAAACACAGCTAGAATAAAAGAAGAAATACAACAAACCTGTAACACAAAAATGTCAGACTCATATCTAAGATGTTTTGAAGAACAAAAACACATTAGTTAGAAGGTCGATGCAGCACTACTAGCAGACCCGTGCGAAGTTTAAAAAGCAAAGAAAATTTAATCTAACCTATAACGCAATTCTGACTTCTGGAGCATATAAAAAATCATGAAAGAATTTGAAATTAAATGAATATAGCAAAACAAGCACGGATCAAAGACCTACAATTAAACTTATGTGTGAATAATTTACAATGCAATCCCACTTATACAGACAACTTTTTTACAATTTTATTACACAGTATAGATTAGCCGATACAATAGCAACTAAAACAAGGGCTGTACTGTGTATACATATAAGTTGTTTCTTCATAAGGGGGCGTCCATTAATGAATGAAGCGAGGTGATTTTCCGGAATTCCGGAGACCCCCCCCCCTCTGGTGAGACTTCGTGAGATTTGGTCAAATCCCCTCCCCCCCTCTAAAATGACGCGAAATTTTGAAGGAGACACTCCCTCCAACTTTTTTAGCTCTACAATTCTACAAGAATTTCAGAACCTCACGTGAGATTTCCGTTGACCCCCCAACCCCTTGGTGAGGTTTCGTGAGATTTCGCAGGAAACACCCCCCCCCCCCCCCATTTCACCTCACTTCATTAATGGACGCCTCCTAACATCTAACCTATACGATATATATTAGGAAAATAAGTATTTATAGGTATTGACATCTTACCAGCAAGCTCTGAAACTAGATAGCATTGAACTGTGTTAACTTTCTTTAAAGGCATAAAGACACTATCAGAAACAGTGTGGAGGTCTTGCGAATTACCAACAATGAATAACAAATACAGCAAAATATTTAATGTCTTGGTATACGATTTAAGAGAACTTCCCACAAGTTTTGATCTTAACAACCAAGTCGAATTTCGACTAATCATTAGCTCCCTACTACACGCCATTCTGTGGTAGTATGATCATTTCACCAGTGGGAAAGGGGAGATACAATTCTGAAGAAATGCAGTCCTTAGTTCCAATTTAAGCTTTCTGAAAGAGTCGTGTGAAACACAGTTTTACTTGAAAGCGCCATGTAAGCTAATTGATTAAACAATCAAGGGAAAACAACACTTTTACTTTTCTACTCCAGTTACGAATAAATTATATGTTCTCTTGCTTCCAGCGTCGAGTTGCATCTGAACGGAAAAGCCACAAAGTTATTTCACTGAAAACGCTACGATGTCAGAAGTCTATTTAAAAAAAATTTAAATGTAGATAGAATAGTTACATGACAGGAAGCGCACTTAGCATCAACATGAAAAGTTATCGGCCACTACGTTATTTCGCGGCGATCTTGTTAAAACTATGAAACTTCATGAAACTTTGGTGATCACCAAAAGTAAGTTCCGTACGTAAAATTATTAGAATGTGGTATAGAGAATAAAAACTTTAGCTGCTAGATCTGTGATGATAATATCGTTTTCACGTTGAAACCCATCCGGAAGACAAGGTTCAAAAGTTACTTAAAATTCTTGCTGCAGTATATCATTCAGCCACTTCAAAATTTCTCATTTGATGAAAAAAAATTAAGCAGCAGTACCATTCGCACTGAGATTGAGAGAGTGCAGTTTTAAGGTCTCTATTATTCCTCATGGGCAGGTATAGCGCGAAGTCCATGCAAGTGTATAGTTAAGAACAGGATTTCAAAGTCAGGTCAAGGGTCTAAAAATTCCAATACCGGAAATCGAACTGTGGACCAGCATTTTTTAAATCAGGGGCCCTTCAATTGAACTAACAAGCTGTTCCGATAGAATTTAAAACCCTTCAAAATTCAGAATTTAGTGCGTAAATGCTTAAAAATGCTAGGGTCTGTATAACAGGCACAGAGATTTCGTTACCTTCAAATGGTTGGAAAGATGGTGCAATAAATATAATCGTTAAGTGAACTAACGTGGCTTCCTAACTTGAAGGCTATGGGCTTCGAAGAAACGTTGCCAACGTGAAGTTAATAACTTTTACAGAGTTCAAGAAAGGCATAGACGTTCTGATATTAGCCAAAAAGCAATGAAGAATTTTCCGTTAAGTGTAATCAAAGTTTTTAACTTTATATTTTGGTTACATATGTTGGGAATATATAATATACTAAATGTTGGGAACAATCCATGAGCTTCTTTGCAGCAAACACAACTAGAATAAAAGAACAAATAACAGCAAACCTGTAACACCAAAATGTCAGACTCATATCTAAGATGTTTTGAAGAACAAACACATTAGTTAGAATGTCATTGCAGCACTAACAGACCCGTGCGAAGTTTAAAAAGCAAAAGAAAAATTAATCATCAGAAGACAACGGGTGGGATAGACAAATAAGATTTCCTCCAAATTTATTCTGTTGGATATCTCGATATTTTTAAATGAATGTGGCACAAACTTCAAAATATACAACACATCATTGATGCTGCATAAATACTATTGCGCAATCACGATTCCTCATAACGACATTGACCAATGTCTAATGGCCTGCCTCATTTTCGTGCGGTTAAGTGCAGTTTAACTGAAACTTAACATCCATTGTGTGTTAGGTATTCCATGCTTCCCTCGTCGATAATACTTACAATAACCATTGCATTTCGAAAACATCCTGTTCAACTGCAGATAAATTTTCAGCACAAGGTATCAACTTACAAAACTTTATATCAAAAAGGATAGAAACACCAACATGTGAAGAGGTTTGCAACATTAGTTCCCCAGAATAATCGTATTAGGATGTTCGCTCTGCTCGTATTTGTTATCTCACCTTAACAAGAGAATGGAGAGCAGAACAGGGAGAAAACACGGCAGACTTCCTTCCAACGCTTATCGTGTACAGACTTTTCATCGCAAGCAGGTAGCCCGAGCGAACAAGGCGTTCGTACTGGACACCAGACTGTGAGACAGGTTGCCTCTCCATGACTGTGCAAGTGACGATTCAATGCAGTGCCCCAAACCTGTCGTTAGCGATCCTTTCACCATTAATAGCTTACAGTGTGGATTTCCCGATGACGGAAACCTCTTTTTGTATCAAACATCAATGATATTTTCGCAAACATTTTCATTTCCACTTATTAAACCGAATGAATGCCATTTACAACCCCTTTATTAAAATAGGTTCCCATTCACGATATCAAGTAACTTACTTCAACGGTAGACCTTACAATTCATCTCAAAAGAGCAAAAATAAATTTTATCACTGCAGAAGTTTACATTTAAATAACTGTCCCAACAAAACAAATGTACAACAGCAAGAGGGTTCAGCATTTAAAAATACAGACGTAAAGTTCAACTATTACTGAATTCCATATGCGTTTGCAGCAGTTAAGCTACTTCAAAACTACTATGTCTGCTGTATAAAAAGAAAATGGAAAAATATTTCCTAATAATTTTATATTGTTCTCCCGTTCGTTTGATAAAAACGAATTCTGTGGGAATAGATATAAAACGGACTGTAAAAAATGTCGAGAAACCTGTTATTTTCCATGCTTTAAAGTATCGTATTCAAACAGTTAATGGGTTCCTTGGATTTCCCAATAAGTGGTTGATTTATAGGAAACACCGATCTTCATACAGCTAATTGGAGAAACAATAAGAGGCTGACGATGAAAAATGAATTTAATTAACATTACGATATTCCATGTCACGGGGATCCCAAAACTTCTAATATGTGCCATGACAAACATCCAGGTAACAGGGATACAGTGTTCGAACCATATAACAGAAGAGCTTCTAATTTACATAGCAGAATATTGTTCCCGTTCGTAAATCTGGATTCCCCCCCCCCCCTCTCCCTATTAGAGCTCATATAATTAATGGACGTCCCCTTATTGAAAGTGAAAGGTACAGGAATACTCTATAGTTTAATCATCATTCGTGTTTTTTTGTCGTTTCATTCGTAGTACTAACATCAGTGGATCAACTATCACCTACATCCATAACTGCAGATCTGATATTACTGATACAGTAACCATCTCCGAAAAAATCGGAACTGAAACATTTTTTTTCACTACACAAGTGTTGGAAAATAAATAATGTGGTCCAAAGTATGTCATAGAAGCAATAGTAGTGTAGGCGGTGATGGAAGGAGAGTGCAGTACAGTTAGGCACCATGCCGCTTTGCTTGTGCGGTTCATTTAGCAGCGACGAAGTTAGCACCGAAAAACGTGCAAGAGAGCGCGACGCTGCGAGCGCGCACACAGGCAGACTTTACTGTTAGCTGCCCGCCTGGACCGTTTCCGGGTTGAGAGCTTGGCTCCAAGTACTGCCGAATCGCCGGAGCAGCCAACCTTTCCGAAAGCCAGGGGAGTTTTTACTTTTTTTTTAAACATTCTGTTTATCTACCACAACCATAACCAACATCGTTGGCGTAGAAGAAATACTTGCGTTGAAACAAAGAAAGGAGTTGAAGAAGACAAACATTGCTACATTCAACGCCGAATAAATATTTCCATATTAAAACTTTCACTTTCCTGCAGTAATATAATTCTACGAAACCACAGCACAGGAACACGTACAATCGAAAATCCTTTTAAAAAATGAACAACTAGCAGTGACCGCAACTTCGTTCACGCAGAACTTTAAATGTGTGCTATCAATTCACAGATAAACTATCAAAAAAATGCAGGGTGCGTAGGAAAAACAGGAGCGGCTCCATTGTTTCCTCTTTCCAGGACACTTTCCTCTCCTCTTAAACTGATGTATGTAAATGTTATAAACATGTATGCCCGCATCACTTCCATCGCCACTTGAAACTGCAACTAATTCGGAAGATTTTACGGTTGTGGATGACCCAAAGGCATACTTCAGTACTGTTAACATAGCTTCTCTGTAAGTAATATTTGAAGTAATTTTGCCTGGCGTGTGTATGAACATATTGCTTTTTTTTATGTTCAGGAAGTATAATATAAAATACCTAATTGAACATCAACAAACCATCATCGCGTATGCGGACTGTCAGAAGGTTCGCAGCAGACAAATGGATAGATCCTATCAAGGCTTGGTCACACGGGACGTTTTTTGAGGCTGCTTTTTTGAATAGCAGCCGGTAATCCCATCATATAACAAACTACTCGTTGCTACGGACTCGACTAGCAGCTATTTAGAGGCGACTCGATTTGAACATTCAATTCTAATAGCAAGTAGCGCGCCAGTGTAGCGGTTATGTGACCTAGTCGCCGCTACACAACGCTGTTGTCGCCCGGTCAGACTGCTCAACCTCAGTCGTTTTATTGTTGTCCCACTCACCGTTTCTTGGATTGTTCGTTGGCTTTTTGTCATGGCAAACCGGAAAGGAAACGTGTCTAAATGGTAAGGCAAGGAAGTGTTGGATTCTTTTGATATTTATCAAATACATAAAGGGCAAAGGAACAAATAATTATAACTACATTAGGAAGAATGCGCGGCAAAATAGTTTCAGGAGGTTACTTGTAGAACTAAATGAAACTAGATTGCACATTCCATCTAAGCAACATCCGGGGGGGGGAAAAAAACTAAAAACATTAAGGATGCACAAACAAGTGAATTAATAACGAAATCGTTGAAAAATGACACTGGAATCTAAGATATCTATAAACCCGAGTTGTTTTTGTTAAACGAAGCGAATTCGTTTTTGAGGAACGTCATGAGTGGTCATCAGACTTCTTGTTAGGTTTTTTTTTTTACGCGATGAAGAGCAACCAATTCAAGTTAATATATGAAACTTCCCCTCGGTTAGCTGTAGAGTATTTCTGTAGGCAAGTGAATCCTCCGAAGCTAGTCCTCTCAAAAGGAACGCAGACGCTCCCACTTTTTCTCTCTGACTATAGTGCGCTCCACGAACGATGGCGGCCCAGTTTAGCGAGGCTCTGCGCATGTACGTCATCACTCTGCCAGTAGCCAATCACATTCATTAACAATCCAGCGCCTGTCATGGTAACACGAGTGTCGAATGCGATGTTTTTGTGCAGTAGACGGTTGTAAATCAGTGAGTATTGCAATAATTCCTATTCTAAATAATGGAAGATGAGCAGCATAAGCGTAAGGTTCTGCATAGTCAAAGCAAAAACCAAGTTTTTAAAGTATATAAGCATTTTAAGCGCGAAGCAGACGCGAGAGGGCCGATCTGCGACGTTGCCAAAGCTCAAGAGAGAACTGCTAAAGCGTATGACACTAGCCTTAGAACTGTACTGCTAATAGTTAAACGCGGCAGCATCGGATATTCTACGTCAGTCCTGTTTCTCTCTCTCTCTGCGTGACCCGCCATCGTTCGTGGGGCGGACTATAATCCAGTGGAGGAACCATTTTCTCTTCTACAGCTACAACCTTCTCTCACACCCTTTTTAACTGATGCAAGTCTCTCATGGTTCTCTACTTTCATTATAGCTACTTGATTTTATATAGTTTATAAAGTATTCTTCTATCTCGATATTTTAAACCTGATTTCTTTAAAATTTTGAACATCTTGTCCCACCTAACATAATCAAAAGCTTTTTCTAAATCAACAAAAGCCAAAAAAAGTATCTTTGTTTTTCTTGATCCGCCCTTCAAGAATTAATCTTAAAGCCAGAACTGCTTCCCTCGTACCACGATTTTTCCTAAACCCAAACTGATCTTCACCTACTATCTCTTCTACTACCCTTTCCATCCTTCTGTATATTATTCTTGTCAGTAATTTTGAAGCATGGGTTGTTAGACTAATGGTGCGATAATTTTCACATTTGTCAGCTTGTGCTTTCTTTGGTAGTGTGCGGAAGATATTTTTATTAAAATCAGTTGGAATTTCTCCTGTTTCACAACTTTTTGATATCAGCTTGAATAATCTTTCGATTACTTCCTCTCCTATTGACTTAAGAAGTTCTGCAAGGATTTCATCAATTCCAACTGCCTAATTTGCTTTCAAATCATTCAGAATTCTATCAAATTCTGTCCTCAAAACACGATCTCCTAAGTCATCAATGTCGGCATCGCCTTCCTTTTCCATTATGCATTATTGTTCAAGGCGTCCCCATCATACAGTTTCTCAATGTATTCCTTCCATCGGTTAGCTTTATCATCTACCATTCCATCAGCAGCTGTAATGTTTACACCTCTTTTCTTCTTTTTTCCAAAATTTTGTTTGATCTTCCTATATGCCACATATACTTTACCTAGGACCATTTCCTTTTCTATTTCTTCACACTATGCTTGGGGAAATTTTTCTTTTGCACTTTTGCATTTCCTGTTTACTTGATTTCTAAATTGCCTGTATTGTTCTCTTCCTTCTTCATCCTGAACATTTTTGTGTCTTCTCCTGTGATCCATCAGCTCCAAAATGTCTTATGTGATCCAAGGTTTTCAGGTGGCTTGTTCGCTAAAGCCTATTGTTTCTTTACTAGCTTTCATTATCTCTCTCTTCAATGCATTCCATTCGTCCTTGGTTGAGCTCCTTTCAGAGTTACAAGTCTACCATTTCTGCAAATTTTTATCTCGTGCTAGATTGTTTCAGTTTATTCACTTACAGTCTGTTCAGTTTACTTTGCTTCCTTATTCGCTTGAATTTCAGCCTGCACTTCATTACTATCAGATTACGGTCAGAGTATATGTCTGCTCCTGGGTACGCTTTACAGTCTTGAACTTGATTCCTGAATCTCTGTTTGACCATGATATAATCTAGCTGATATCTGCCTGTATCCCCATGACGTTTCCAGGTGTATATCCTTCTTGCATGGTTCTTAAACAGTGTGATTGCCACAACTAGCTTAACTCTTTCATTGCCACAACTAGCTTATATCTTTCGCAAAATTCTAACAACCTGCTTCCTCGCTCATTTCTTTCTCCTAGGCCAAAAGATCCTACAGCAGTCCCCTCTTTTCCTTCTCCCACTATTGCATTCCAATCACCCATTATTATTAGATTTTTCTCCCCCTTTACATTTTGGATTATTTCTTCAATTTCGGCATATATTTTCGCTATTTCTTCTTCATCCTCCTGCGATGTTGGCATATACACTTGTACTAATGTAGTTGGGGCGGGCTTAGTTTCTAACCTCATCAAAATAATCCTGTCACTAAGCTGTTCATAACAACTCACACGTTTCCCTACTCTCTTGTTCATTACAAATCCTACACCACTGATTCCACTGACAGCTTGTGTGCTAATTATCCTGTGTTCCCCAGACCAGAAATCCTATGCGTCCATCCATTTAATCTCACTAATCCCAACAACATCTAACTTAAGTTGTTCCATCTCCCTTTTTAAGTTTTATAACCTGCCTGCCCTATTCAGACTTCTAACATTCCACACTCCGACTCGTAGAATGTTTCTATCCATTCTGATGACTCCTCCCCGAGTAGTCCCAACCCGGAGATCCGATTGGGGGACTATTTTACCCCCGGAATATTTTACCCAGGAAGAAGCCATCATGATATATGTAATTTGCGAGGATTACATGTCCTCGGGATACCCTTTGGGTCTTTAATGCAGTGGTTTCCCGTTGCCTTCTGCATCCCCATGTCGTTGATCATTTTTTATTCATCCGCCTTTAGGGGCGGTTTTCAACCCCAAGGGCAAGTGGGTGCCCTGGACCACTCCCCGTTCTTCCGCCCTCCTTTCAGAGGCCACTGGCAAGCAGTGGGTGACTCCTTATACCGGGAATCTTTCAGTCGTCAGAGCCTCGTCCGTGCAAACATGGTGCACCACATGAAGGAGAGGTTGACATTTGGTTAGAAAAGGCTAATATAGTGTCTCCCAAACCCTTACACCCCAATCTTATCTTATGATGTTTAAAAGAAATGAAAATTTAGTTTATGTCATACGATCGAAAAAATTGTACTTTCATAAACCAAACTGGGGAACTATGTATGGAATTCTGTGCACTCCATGCTACATACTGACTTCATAAACCTAAAATTTATTATTTCGTGCCCACTTCTATTCCTCTTCTGCCAGCAAGCAAGAGGCAAATAATTTTAACTTGTTCCTCAATATCCAAATCTGTCGAATATAGATACAAATAAGATATCAGACAAGTAGAGAATGGCGAAATTCACTAAATGATGTTACAATAACTTTCTGGCGGCGCACAGTGGTTCAGGATTGGAATATAGTGGACATTCGAACTAAAGTCATTGGGTCAAATATCGATCCAAAAAAAAATAATAATGCTTTAGGTAGCATTTGTTATGCTAATCAAAACTTATCTTCAATTTTTGATAAAAATGAGTCATTCACACTTAAAAAAAATGTATGGGTGAAAATCAATATTATTCTTTTTTGTCATGGCCCCATATCAAAGTGTCGAAGTCAAACCTTATGCAATTGTAAGTACCTATCCTTAATAATATTACGACATAAAAATTTCTTGCGTATCCTTGCCGCTTTGACTATAGGGCGTAAATGAAGTTACATATGGATGTAGGTCCTGTAGCCAAAGCGGCAAGGATACGCAACATATTTTTATGTCGTAAAATTACTTACAATTGCATAAGGTTTGACTGACAGTTTGATGCAGGGCCATTACAAAAAATTAAATTTTCATCCATACATTTCTTATAATTTTAAGTGTGAAGGACTCATTTTTATCAAAAATTGAAGATAAGTTTTGATCAGTACAACAAACGCGATCTAAAGCAATTTTGTTTGGATCGATCTTACGACTTTAGTTCGAATGTCCACTATATTATAATTGCTGAAATTCACTGATGCCCAGTAGTCAAAGCCATGGAGGAAGGAAATATATGGAGACGACGCAAGAGACCTTCACCACGCATTGAAGTGAAGCCGGGCGGAGGAGGAGTGGGGGGCTAGGCCGAACCCATACAGACACGGGGTACATGTACAAAAACCTCAAGGGGACTCTAGGATAAACTTAACGCCGAAATCTGGAGATGGATTATTATGTAACTCCATGAGACAAATAAAAAATGAAGAATAAAATTTGATATCATGCTTAGTTTTCAAGATATTGTCTCAAACGTGAAATGTTTTTGGTTGAAATTCAGAGGAAAAAATTGGTCAAAGTCAAATTTGATGACGGATTCTTATTTAAAAAGACGAGACAAATAAAAAATAAAGAATAAAAATTTTCGATATCTCGCCTAGTTCTCGAGCTATATTGTATCAAAAGTGAGGTGTCTTGAGTAGAAATGCAGAAGAAAAATTTCGCAAAAGTCAAATTTAATGATAGATTCTTACGTAACACGACGAGACAAATCGAAAATAAAGAAAATTTCTTTTCGATATCTTGCTTAGTTTTCGGGATATACTGGGATTGGGTTGATATGCGGCCTGGACTAAAAATTAATTCTGCCAAAGCCACAATGAATTACATGGGGGACATGCAGAATGGATATTTCAGTTTTTTTACTACCACTTGTGGTTAGGTTGAAATGAGGCCTAGACCAGAATAAAAATAGTTATCTTGTTACCACACATCGTAAACTTAATTGGGAATAGCTGGAAGTGGAAGTAGTTTCCATCGCGATACACGTTTTGTCACTAACTTGGTTCTCATGAAATTCCTTACAGTAATAGATAAATTCTTTGTCCCTTATGGAACAACAAAACCATTCTGGTACAGACTGCATTTAGACCTAACCACAATATCCATTAAATTGCAGCTACAGAATCAAACTATGTAGACATACTCACACACGCGTATTTGAATCGCAAACTGTATTTGCGGTAACATAGTTTGCTTCATCAAGATTCCTAGATTGCATAGCATAATTTAACACATTTAATTTCATCATACACTGTCAGTATACACTGCAACGTGACGAAAGAAAGCGCAATACTAAATTCACTGAATCGCGATGTAAAACACACCCCTTTAAATCTCATTTTCAACACTTGTTAAAAAGTAAAGCTAGTCTATTATGTGCAAAATAGCAAGGTATGTTGATTTTCTACACTACACCAACAAAAATTTGAGAACAAAGTCATCCCATTGAGAGCTATGACTAAATATTTAAAGACAGGCACCGAAGTTTGCAAAACCTACCGCCCACTTCAACAACGATAATTAGAATTCAACTTACTTATGAAATGATATTCCAGGTTCTTTCCTCTCTTGCCTATTTGTTATAAAACATTACAAAATGAAATAATCACAGCATTTAACACAATGTGAACATCGCATTTGTTGGGGATCGCAATATCGCCGCTGCCGCCACTGCGCATGCGCGAGAATTTAGATGTTCTTTTTGTGACTTTAGGGCGCGTCGACAACGAGGTCATTAGCACCGCGAGAGTTTAGAGCCTGCTTCACAGATTTAACGTCAATTCTCCTCCATTTATTTCCTTCCTCCATGGTCAAAGCGGCAAGGATATCCAAGAAAATATCATGTCGTAATATTAAGAAGGATTGGGACTTACAATTGCATAAGGTTTTCTGACACTTGATATAGGGCCATGACAAAAAAAAAAAATAATAAA
>JARYHS010005295.1:0-30203 GCA_031002005.1 Vandiemenella viatica
TTCCGGGCGTGTATATAAAGGGCGGAACTCTCCCTTGGGTTATCCAGTCTTCTCTCAGTTACCGGACAGAACACTACGCTCCTTGCTATGTCGTTGAAGATTTTGGGAGAATGTGCTTATTCAGTGATATTGGTAAGTAAATTATTGTTATTTAACTTGTTTTCTGGTTTTTTTTAATTCTTTCACATATACTGATGGTTTTTTCCCCCTCTTCTTCAGAAATTGAAGAATTACTCGCTGAGGGCCAGGAAGAATTTGGTAATGATATTTTTTTAAAAAGGTAACTAGCTTTATGAAAATGTATAGGCTGAAGCAGTAGTCTATATTATTAATTTATTTGTTCGCAGGTGATTTGGATAAATCCTGCAGCGACCATTTTTACTTCAGTACGTATTTGTTATGTATCTGTATAGATTTTTTTTCCCAATGTCTTTATAACTATATCTAAAATAAGTTTTTTCCTTTTTTTTCCAGATGAACCATCACGCCCAGAGAAGCGAAAGGATAGTTCTTCTCAGGAATTAACTAGCACAAGAAGAGCAAATATCAGCCCTGCCGAATGCTCACACCCTAATATTGAAGTGGATGAGTCGCAGAGTAGTATGCCGCCAACTCCACCACCACAGTGGGTTCTTCCGCAACCACCAGCACACTGGAATATCGGTAAGTCCAGTACCTCAGTAATTTGCCTATATTATTTTATGCCTACGAAATTATGTTTTTCATGATACTAAAACATTTTTCTTCTTTTTTATTTTTCAGAGGGTGCGGTCGGACACCCAGCCAACGAGGAAGTGCCGCCACCAATATGGCGACCGTGGGAGATGCCCACTACAACCGGCCCGAGCCAACTGCCCGCCACAGCAGCAGAGCACCTCACCTGCCTCCAACCGGACCCAGCCGCCAGTTGACCGGTTCCTCGCCTGGGACCAGCCGGCAGTACGCCGCCACAGTCGGGCCCAGCCGCCAGTCCACTAGCCCATCGCCCGGCTCAAGCCAACCGTTCGTCGGGCAGGGGCAATCCAGTCAGCCTCTACTCCATCATGCAGTCATGATGCTGCAGCAGTTGCGTGCTTAGTCCTTGAAGACAGGCTTAGTGCATTTAAAAATAGAATTTATTCCGGAGCAATTTCAAATTCTCTAAATTTTATTGATCCAATGAATTTCATTGATGCTTGTTATAAACCCGAGGCCAGGCAAACATGGCGAAATTGTCGATAATCGGTCCTTCCCATCCGTAAAGGTACAGGTTGGACTGATTAACAGATATAAGGTACAGAAGGAAATGCTTTTAGAAACCGCCCGTATGTGCTTCTTAACTAAAATGCGTCGGATGGTATGAAAAATATGTGAAATCGGAGCTCAGAGTAAAATTGTGTGAGTTTCAAGAACGGATGAGTGGCAAAACTCTTGATAGAATAGAATCCCTCGACATTAGAATTTGTAGTTTTCAACCTTTCTATTGGGGGTCTTTCTATGTTGCTCTGCCACTTGATATTTGTAGAAAGTAGGCTGTCATCAATGTTGAAAACAAGAATGACGAGTTGTGCTGCTTATTATGGACAATTCTTGCATATGACGTAAAGGTGCTAAGCAAAAAAATCTACAAGAGTTAGCATATATAAGAAAGTACGTTCACTCTACCCCCTCGATTATTCAGGTATTGATTTTCCTGGTAAAACTCTCTGACATTTCTAAATTTGAGAGGCAAAATCCAGAATATTCTGTAAATGATTTTCGGTCTGGATGTAGTTAAAGGTAATCATGTAGTTTCCGGTGCCTTCCATCACACTGCAGACAAACGCGTTTACCATATAAACAATGTTGTTGATTACCGACGGCAGTGGGAATAAATTCCATTACTTTTGGAGTCACAACTTGTCGGCGTTAGTCAGATCTTCTTAAGTAGAAATACATGTGCAGTGCACATTTGTGACAGATGTCTGCAACATTTCGGAAGCAAAGTTCTCCTGGACCACCACGAGATTGACTGCGCAAAGGGTAGATCCTGTAAGAGTGGATTTACCAGGCGACGACAGTAAAACCTTAAAGTTTAAGGACTTTGTTCACCAACAGCGTGTACCCGTCGTCGTTTACGCGGATTTTGAAAGTTTATTGCAACCTTATGATTCTTGCAGTTCTCCACCCAACGCCTCTCACACTACTTTTGTCCAGAAACATGTCCCTTTCGCTGCCGCATACCAGGTCGTTTGTCCAATCGTACCTAGTCTGTCGCGTTTCAACTCCTTCAAGGGTGTAAATCCCGAAAAATGGCTTGTTGACGAACTCGTCAATCTTGCCAAGAAATTTGATAAAATTTACAAGAAGTGCATTTCTCTTGTAATGACAGATGAGCAAGAAGCAAAGTTTGTTGATGCTACGGTATGCCACATCTGTGAGAAAGACATTGAACCGGGGACTGTTAATGTCCGCGATCATATACACGGGTGAATTTAGGGGGGCTGCACATAATTGCTGCAATTTGCAGTATAAGACTAATAAGTACATATCCGTTTTCTTTCACAATCATTCTGGGTATGATGCTCATTTCATTGTTATGGCTTTATCAAAAGTCGATTCCGAAGGGATGGACGTGCTTCCCATCAACACAGAACGTTATATTTCTTTTTCTAAAAAGATTGAATACACTTCAATCACGTTAAGTTTTCTGGACTCATACCGGTTCATGCAGGTCCCATCAGATAAACTGGTTGGAACCCTTGAGGACGGCGACATGCGCACTATTAGTGCTCATTTCACCGACCCCGAGAAGATCCAATTAGTTAATCGGAAAGGTGTCTTCCCTTACGAGTATATGGATTCGTGGGATAAGCTCACCGAGGCCACGCTTCCTCCAAAATCAAAATTCTACAGTTCGTTGTCAGAGTCACATATTTCTGATGAAGATTACGAACACGCGACAAAGGTGTGGCGGACTTTCCAGATCAAGACTTTGGGCGAATATGCAAGTCTGTACATGGACACAGATGTGCAGTTACTTGCAGATCTGTTTGAGAAATTTAGGAGTGTATGTTTGGGGAAGTACACCCTGGACCCCGCCCACTATGTCACATCCCCAGGCCTTTCGTGGCAGGCTATGTTAAGGAGCACGCGTGTCGAACTGGACCTTCTGACGCATATCGACATGCTGCTCTTTTTCGAACGAGGTATTCGCGGAGGTATTTGCCAGTGCGTCACAGGTATGTGAAGGCAAATAACCGGTACATGTCGGAGTACAACCGCTGAGGCGTCTGAAGATTTTATAATGTTCTTCGACGTAAAAAATCTTTACGGCTGGGCCATGTCGGAGTATCTGCCCTCTAGGTGGGTTTCAATGGGTATCGGCTAAAGAGATTGCTAGCATAAATTTCATGAACGTTGCAGCTAACTCACCAAGGGGGTTCGTATTGGAGGTAGACCTTACGATTCCTCAGGATGAACACGACGTTTCAGCAGACCTGCCGCCATGCCCAGACCACAAAGCCCCAGAAGGTTCTACCCTCCCCAAGCTGATGACCACACTGGAGAACAAGGTACGGTATGTTCTCCATTACCGAGTCCTCCAGCAATGTGTAGGCTTGGGGCTGCAGGTGACAGAAATACACCTGGTAATATCTTTCAATCAGTCACCGTGGTTGCAAGAATACATATCTCTCAATACGAGTTCTCGCCGTTCAGCAAAAACAGATTTCGAGAGAGATTTTTATAAATTCATGAACAATTCAATTTTCGGTAAAACTATGGAGAACATTCGAAAACACCGCGACGTGAAATTGTGTACAGCTTGGGTGGGCCGCCACGGTGCCCGCAAACACATAACTTCACCACACTTTAAGCAAGTAACAGTTTTCAACAAGAACTTTGTAGCCGTGGAGATGACGAAAGCTAGGATAGTTTTCAATAAACCTGTGTATGTCGGAATGTGCATTCTTAACCTGTCTAAACTGAGGATGTGCAGATTTCATTATAAATTTGCTATTCCACAGTTTAGAAGCCCTAAATTGCTATATATGGAAATAGACAGCTTCATCTACTTGGTGAAGGACTGTGATTCAAATGAAGTGATGGGACGTAACAGGAAGGAGTTCGTCACGTCTGGGCATAGCACCGGCAACCGTTATGGGATAGAGTCCCACAATGAAAAGGTTGTCGGTGTTATGAAGGACGAGGTGAATGGTATCCTGATTGCGGAGTTTGCGGGGATAAGGGCAAAAATGTATGCATTCCGGCTCGAGACAGACCAGACCTCTAGACGGGCTAAAGGTTTAGCTGGCTCAGTCACTCGAAAGCTGCAAATGGAGGATTACATAAATTGCCTCGATGGGGAAACGCCCAGGTACCATCTGCAGCAAAGGATCACTTCAACACTTCATGTTATAAATACAGTTCAAATCACCAAACTGGGTCTGTCTAGAATGGATGATAAGCGGTATATTTTCCCCGACGGGATAGAGACCCTACCGTGGGGGCACAAGTCTATAAATAATGTGTGACTGTTTTGTAAATACCGTATGAGTGAAGAAGAAATATACCGTTTATTAGTGTATCTAGTTTGTAAATATGAACACTGCACTGCTTAGGTTGCTGCAAAAACATGTAAAAATATTTTCCCAATGCTGTACAAACTTTTATAAAACAATATTTTTTTTTTGCAGTGCACATGTTTTGTATAGAATCATAGCCCGAGAAAAATATTGTAAAAAATACGAGCACTATGCTCTGTAAATTCATTTGTAATGTATCTAGTCAATGGAAAAGTAGAATAAGTGTACAAGTTTGTTGAGACTGCTATTGCTGTGCTCAGTATAAATAATTTCTGCTGAAGGATATAGAAAAAAAACACATTTTTTTAAAAAAATATTTATTACAGAAAATGAAATGTCCAATTTTGTTACAATTTGAATAAATTTTTTTTATGAATCGATGTGTTATGCGATTTATCAAAACCCATCCACTTCGCCAAGATCATATTTTTTCCTTCTCTTTATCACTCGTTAAACCAAAAATGTACTTGTAAGTTTTGTTAGTTGTAATTCTTGATGGTATAATGCTCCTGCAATATCATTACCTTGATAGTCTTTAAGTAAATAAGTTACAGGATTTGTTAATTTCACTTTACTAATGGTAAACACTTCCGTGGACCAATTGGGAAAGTAGCCTTTCTCAAACCTCTCTTTGATTCTACTTATTCTGACATGGTCGCAAACTTTGTATTTTGCTGGAGTAGTAATCTTAATATGGCTGTACACTGTTGAAAGAAGTAAATTGTCTTCAACATCACACGGTTTCATCTTGATGGTGCGGTGCCACTTGTTATTGTAATTGGTCATTAAATGAGGAAGAAGTTCAATCCACCGATGTGAACCACGTCTGCTAAATTCTTGCCACATTGCTAGTCCTATTGAGTCGCTCCATTATTGATGCTTTAAGATTGGTATATGTTGAGTAGTGATTAATACCATAACTTGTCATGAGCGATTTAAACTTTGAATTATAAAACTCTTTTCTGTTGTCAGTCTGTAAATTTTTAGGAACACGATCACCATTGAGTATTTTCTTCATAGCGTTGACAACCACACTAGCCGCTTTGTTCTTGAGGGGTAGAGCCCATGCAAACATTGAATAAGTATCAATCACCATCAAGATATACTTGTAGCCACTGTTTTTACGAAAATACGGTATCATTTCTACAATATTAGCTTGCCATAGGTCGTCAAGACCTTTTATTATTACCCGGCGTCTTGGGAAATTCCTTCTAGCCGGTCTATGGAGCTTCAGCTACAATTTGATCCATGTTACACGATGATGTCTCTCTCACGAAGTTCTTCAATCACCGACAAAATTTCGTTGGAGTGTGCAGTGTCTCCTGCTGATGTTGATGCGGTAAGTAATTTCAATCTTTCAACGAGCTCATTCAGATCGTCCCAATACACATATTCCTTCATGGGAGGAAGACCAAATCACGACTGATTGTCAAGTTTAGAGATTATGTTTTTATACTTAGTGGTTGTATTTTTCAAAACTTTTCAAGATGGAATAAATTTCGCTCTGTGGGCATTCGTGATGTTTAGTATTTCATAATATCTTTTCAAGTCCATGTTGGTAAATGTTTTTGGTTTTTTTTAAGAACAACAATTCCATTAAGCCTTGAGTTCTTTCATATTCATTTCCATCAATCCGAATAACATCTCCATCCATAATCATAGGAGTATTTCCAATCATTAGCGAATCATTTTTCTTCCGGACACCATACACCGCATCATAATCTCTTTCACTTCTATTGAGTGACTTCAAGAACTCTTTGATCATACCCGGAGATTGCTGCTTCTGCTGCTGCTGAAGTCGTGGAGGTATGAAAACATTTTCTATTGTATCCGTCACAGGCCTTAAAGAATCTTTGAAATATTTCTCAGAGTCGATTTGGCCAGTTTTCAATTCAAGTAACTTGCGTTGAATTGCATTTCGGGCCTTTATGATGCCACGTTTAGTTGTTGACGTATCCATGTTTAAGCAACGAATGAAGCTTATGAGAGTTTATTGCACTATTTTATACTTGATAGTTAATGTTGATGTAAATGGTTTCTGGGGTTGGGCATTTGGGAGAAAAATAAGATGATCACCCTGCTTCACAAAGTTTAACCTTGCAGTTTTAATCCAATTCACTATTACATCAACCCTGCCCGGTTTGGCTATTGAGAGTATCACACCATTGACGGGAATTTCATAATAGTTAAGACCTGTCTCTAGAATGTATGCATGATCTTTAATCAAATCTGTTACCGCAATAGTTATAACCGTAGTAATCACTGTCGATTGTAATTCCTTCAGAAGCATTGCTACATCGTTAGTTGTCTTGTCAATGTATTTTTTTGATGCAACATAATCAACTTCGATGGGGTCAGCTACATGTTTGAGTATTCTACCTTGGCAATCCAAATTACCGTCCTTTGTAAGAAGTATGTTTTGAGGTCGTTACACCAAAACTCTCCTGCTCTGTGTCGTCGAAGTTCTCCCAAACTTGTCCATGGTTGCAATGATGACAGTGCCTAGTGTGCTTGTCTATTAATTCAAAAACGAATCAAACCCATTGCGGTACCGTCCATGATACATGTCACAGTCTTTGTCAATAACTGCAAATCCATGCTTGCTCGCATTCCAGCAAGAACCACATAAGCTCTTAAACACGCTGAACGGCATATCTGAGTTCACATGGTCATTCATTATAAATGTGTTCGAAATTCATGTCGTCCTGTTTAAAGAGTAAAATGAAATTAGCTTTGTCTCTTACCAGCTGTTTAGGTATACGGCTATATGTCTGGCACAAGTAGAAAGAGTCTACTGACCTATGTCTCCCCATACAAAAGTAATCTCGTATATTACTCTGCTTCTCACACGAGACATCGTCAAGCACAAACACTGAATTTGGTAGCGCTTCACTAGGTGGAGGCACACTCTGATTATCGCTAAATGTTAAATACTTAATTTCTTTATAAGGTTTCAGTATTTCACCTAGCAACTGGTACTTTGGCTGGTACAACGACTTGGAAAAAACATATACATTTTCAAATCTAAGCCCATTTGGGTGTTCCAGCAGGGACATCACAAGATTGGTTTTACCACAGTTTGACGGTCCGTAAACTATCGCTCTCACTGTCTCGAGGAACAGATGTCCTTTCTTCTTCCGCTTGGTGCCAGCAACATCCGCATTACTCACGGGTAATATTACTTGCTGCTTGACGAACCGCATTTTGACAAGGTTTCATTGCTGCACGGGGTATATATAGACGCGCGAATACATAAAATCATTCAGTCGATAACAATGCCTCCTACACGGAAGGTGAAGGGCCGTGGCTTCTTAAACAAGCTCATCGATAAAATGCCATTTGAGGCACACATTCCAACTTACCCGTTCTGTGGACCCAGGACGAAACTGGAAAAACGTCTGAAACTCGGTCAGAATGGGATCAATCAACTAGATGCAGCATGCAGGGAGCATGACATTGCGTATGCACAGGGTACTGACAGGCGTAATGCAGACCGCATACTCGCGGAGAAGGCTTCAGTCAGAATGAAAGCCAAAGATGCAAAGTTCGGTAAACGGGCGGACCGCGTTAATAGTTAACGGTGCTATGGGTGCCAAGCTAAACTTGGGAGCAGGGATTAAAAAGAAAAAGAAGAAGACGAAGAAGGGTACCTCTGAATAAGAATAATCAGAATAAATTGTTTTGTAATCAATATGTATTCTCTGTCTCCTGTATTGTAACATTGTGCTGTTCTATTTGCTCACTGACGTGGATCGAAATACTACCTGCGAATAGCGGTCAGGATAAAGTCAGACCTCAGTATCGCCATAGTACACTCAAATGCTAAATGTTAGAGAATATATTACCTCTGTACGTCTAGCAGAGCCTGAAGTCACGAGACCGTCGACAATGTTTGCGAAGGACGCGGCGGCGGTGACCAGATAAAACACACAGCTTATCACTCGCTTTGACAGATAGCAGAGATAAAACTCAGAAATCACATGAAAGCAATCGACTGAACGCATTTCAACTACAAATCCGTCTGCTGGAAATTTCTTAGTAGGTAACATGGGGTAGCCACGGACATTTAAAGTTCTGACAAACCAACCACGCTGCGTCGGTAGAACTTTATTGTGAATAAGAACGCTGCAGTATAAAAACAAATGCAACTGATCTGCGGCTTAGTGAGTTCCTCACTAGTGTCAGTTTTGTACCTGGCAGAAGTTTTTCATCGCCCCTGTCAGAATTCGTTGGGCATTATTAAATATGCTGCGTGAAATAAACGCATAGTAACGTGGGCTAGAAAATCCAACAGGGTGCGATTTTAATATAATGGCCATATAAAAAGGTGCAGAAGATGGGCAGAAATGTAAAGACAGTGAAAAGTGCGAAGCGAAAATATGAAAAGCTATTGCGCTGTAAAGACGTTGAATACAAAGAAAAGTATTCAATGTATCTCCGAAGCAAATCAGGAAAAATAGACCGAATGCATCGCATGTGGAGAAATGTGTGAAGACTGGATTGAGTGGCATGAAGCTATTACTTTTTTTCACTTTTTATCTTTTATTTAATGATTTTACATAGCCTATTTACTTCCTATTACCTAAAGAACATTGTGCTAAAGGTTTGAAAAGTTTTCATTTTTCAAACAATTTACCTTTTTAAATAGATCTGTATAGTGATTCTAAAGGATAAAACGGATCTAATGTACTGTACTAATTGAGCAAAGACAGGGCCCATGAATATTTTGTTTGTATAGATTCTTCAGATATCCATTATTATTGTGATATTTCTAAGGCCAAAAGACGATTAGGCTACCATTTATTACCGTGTCCGCGGCTACCCGTCAAATTTTCTGTTACCAAAAAATTAAAGCCAAAGTGTTTTTCAATTTAATTTGTTAAAAAATGTTATGATTACAAACTTCTAATTAATATGACTTCAGCATATGATTAATTTTTTTTTATCATCAGTCTTTCCACTGGTTTGATGCAATCCTCCATCCCTTCCTTTCTTGTGCTAACCACTTCATCTCTACATATCCCTTACAAGCCACGTGCTCAATTATCTTCATCATATATTCTAATCTCTGTCTTCCTCTACAATTCTTAACTTCGACTGTTCCCTCCACCAGCAAATTAACCAATTCAGTATGTCTCAAAATATGACCTACCAGCCTGTCTCTTCTTTCTGTAAGTTTCATCAACAAACTTCTTTCCTCACCCAGCATTTCCAAAATTCGTTCATTTCTTACTTTGTCAGTCCACTTAATTTTCAGCATTCTTCAGTAGAACCACATTTCAAATGTTTTAATTTTCTTTCTTTCCGGTATTCCTGAAGTCCATGTTTCGCTACCGTAAATTGCTGTGCTCCACACATAGAATTTTAAAAAGTTCTTTCTAATTCCTAGATCAATATTTGAAAGATTTATCTTTTTGGATTGATATTAAAAGCAGCAACCAGTCACAATTTGTTGTTATTCTATTTATTAACCATTACCGGTTTCATCTGATGATTATCATTTTGCTTGTAACCGGTAATGGTTAATAAATATAATAACAATAAATTGTGACTGGTTGCTGGTTTTAATATCAACCAAAATTTGATATCACAGTCGCTGATTTCCACCAATCCATCATGGATAAAATATTAGGGCCTATTTCTCTTTTTCATGAAGGCTCTTTTTGCTAGTGCTATTCTGCTTTTAACATCATTCTTGCATCGGCCATCGGTTGTAGTTTTGCTTACCAAGTAACAGAATTCACTTACTTCTCTTATTTCATCCGATCCTATTTTTATATTTCATCTATTAATTTTGGTATCATTTAAAGAAAGAAAATGTGTATGTTTTTTTTTTTGTTTGCAGTTAATATTAAGTGTTCGGGGCTACCCGAACTTCTCCTACAATCCACCTTTAATTATAACGCTAAAGAAGTTTTCTATATATATTCCAGCGTATAAAAGGAATACAAAAATATTTTCCTTGCTGCGGAGTCTTTTCTTCTACCACATGGCTTTACGTTTCGTAAAGTCGAGGTCTTTAGGGATGGAAAAGTTTGAAACAAGGAACTAGGAAGGAACTCAGCCACGACCTTTTAAAGAAACCTTTCTTGCATTCACATGCAATGGTTTCTGGAATTCATGAAAAATCCAATCTAGATGGCCGGGCGGGGAATCGAACCCGCGTCGTTCCGAATACGTTACCGCCAACGCGCCACGCTTAGTCGCAACTGAAGAACTGGAACAAAGGGAATGTGGCGTTAAGATATTACTAGCTGTTACCCGCGGCTTATTACGTATGATGTTAGAATTTTTTTCTATAGTTCGATATACGAGGTTTAACTTTAAATACGTAAAAAGGAAGGGGAAGCAATTCGGCCATGGCCTTTTCAAGGAAGCATTCTGGCATTCGCCTGGAGTGATTTGGGGAAACCATGGAAAACCGAAATCTGGATGCCTGGACGGGGATTTTAACCGTCGTTCTCTTGAATGTGAGGCCAGAGCGTTAACCACTCACCCACCACGCTCGGTAACAGATATCAAACAAAAAGCAATTAGTAATAAATAATACTAATACAAATACAAAACCAACATCTGCAAATCCTACGAACACATTTTTCTATTTTTTTTTTAAAAAAAGTCATTAAAGCAGTTACTATCTGTTGAAATTGCATTTAGAACATCAATTAGTAAGCATCTTCTTTTAAAATAAAAGGAATTTAATCCCGGATCTCCCCTTCCTGACAGCATTGCTACAACCCCTGAATGATGTGGATAAACATGCCATTCTGAAAGCAGACTGTACTTCTAACAACTCTGTTTCTATATCCCATTCAATATTGGTAGGAAGCAGGAGCATTACTCGTATACGGACAGTGCTCACAACAAATGTTAAAAAAAAAAAAAAAAAAAAATCTGTCAAAATAAGACTTGGGGAAATACGCAATAAGTATCAAGGGTTCCATTTGGGCTGAAGTCCTAAGGGCGCTATATTTTTCTCTAGTAAGAGTTGTGGAAAACAGAAAATGCTTCCGACTGTCTATCGACAACTACAGAACTTTGTTCTTAAGGAGCCTGTAGACAGTCAACTTGTTTGTTAAATTCTACGTTTTTGTCAAATTATTTTATCGCTTGCAGCATTGTTTGATGCGTTTGTCATACAATCTACGAGTCTGATGCAAATTTTGACTGACAGCGTATTTGTTGGCGTGTTTCATTTAAATACTTTGCAAGTTAGAATGATAATTTTATTCCGTACGAGGTGAAAGGCAGACCTGAAATTTTAAATCTTAAAAATCAGCGCCACTTGTTAAATGTCTCAAGGGGATTTATAGTTTTGAGTAGCTGGTATAAATTTGTGCATAACAGTGTCAATTTTTGTTTCCAGTATAAAGTCATAGTAATTATAACAATTCTTCAAAAGATTTATGGTACATGCACAGAAAGTTAATGTAAGCATCTGCTTCTGTGTGTAATATTTATAGTGATAAATTTTGGTGAGTATAGGTCTACACTTTTTTTTCTCCTCAATACCAACATGTTTATTTTTATTTCGCATTGCGGCATGCGTCACGTCCTGATAAGGAAACTAAAGGCAAGTTTCACAAATTTATTTGATATTTGTTTTGCACTATTGTTTGATTAAAACGTGAAGTTTGACCAAAAATTTGATCGTCTACAGGTTCCTTGCTTTAGGAACACAAACTACCATCCGGGATCCAGGGTAATAATACGCATTCACTTCACCACGCAGC
The DNA here is from genome assembly GCA_031002005.1 of Vandiemenella viatica. Lineage (NCBI taxonomy): Eukaryota > Metazoa > Arthropoda > Insecta > Orthoptera > Morabidae > Vandiemenella > Vandiemenella viatica. Next base: position 12,278 of record JARYHS010005295.1, read on the forward strand.
GCGCCATTCAGCTTTCGTTATATAATCCACAGTGTGGCCAGCAGCAGATCCGCTTACCAGAAGTACCAGTATTTATCGATAAAACGGCAAAAATGTTTCAACTTTTATGGCCTACATTTTGATTGAACTCTATCACACGCGACAATAGCGGAGCAAATTTAGTGCCTACGCCGTATGAAATAGTACCACATTTGGTGTTAAATAACTAATTTCGATACCATTTCCTGTCACACATACAAGATACCGTAAACGAAACGTTGGAAAAGAAGCTGTCTGCTACAGTCATGGATCACTGAGAATAATTCTATGTTTGAATAGTTCTGGATTACAAAGAGCAAACATTTACAGCTTTTATTTAATAATCATACTGCAACACATTGCTATATAACTGGGACTACCTAAATGCGGGTGAAGTAATAACTTTGGACATATAACACTTACGAACCTCGAGTATACTAAAATAATTACTGAAATTCTCGTATATCGAACTGTACCGCGAGATAAAGTTAATAATTTTAGTACAGGTTACTTAGATCGTAATACATAGGAGAATACATTCAGGCGCAAGACTCAAATCAGGAATATTTCAACCTTGAAAGGAACACAAAATAAAAATAAATTGCTAATATCCACATGCTGTACCCATAAATACAGTTTACAATCCAGACCTAGTGTGAATTACAATCTAATCATAACCTGCGCTAATATGGCGGCTATCGATCAAAATACTTAATGCTAAGACGACATTCGCCGTCTATTTAAATTCATTTTCTCACTCGTTCTCTAACGTCTCACAGAAATCGGGTCTAATATGTTGCAGATGACTAGCGTTTCAAAATCCAAAACTAGCTGATGCGCAATTATTACTATTTCTTCATCATCTGCTAAATAAAAGACAAAAGCTACATCTTTAAAATTATAAATGTTAAAAAATATAAAAAAATGCGATACACTCAGCATGATAATTGAATTCAGAAATCAAAGAATAAAAAGTATCCACACAAGTTTTTATGAGTAGATTACTGAAACAAGTTTAAACTCATCGGCACCAAAGATTTTTTCAACAGAAGTTAACACATTGCAAAGATGTAACAAGAAAGATTCTTTGCTATGGAAGTGAAATTTAGTATCTAATTTTCATACTCACCTATTTTCTACTTTCTTCACCTTCTTATTATAGAGGAAAGGAGACAAATATGGAATACCATTTTCATTTTGCAAAAAAAATATAACAAGCAGTGCTTTTTTAAAATATGTTTTATTTCTAAATTATTCCAATTACTGTTTTCTAACAAAATATAAAACATTTTCTATTAATGTTAAAGAGAAACAAACTCCAAATTTAAATAAATAAAAAAAGGTGATAAGTCATAGATTCTAAAAAGGGTGACAAATATGGAATACTAAAAAAAAATTAATAGAAACTGTCAAAAACTAAAAAAAAACAACAAGAAAACAATTCATTATAATATAATAAGTTATATTAACAATTAGAATGATTCAGACGATTGGTCTTCTATCAATCTAACCCTTACAAAAGTCGCTGACATAGCTTCCAATGGAATACCCAGCACATTCAGTGTGAGCCCATTCATTACATAATAAGCATTGTAACCACTCTTCTCCCCTGGTGTCTTTCAGAAAGTTTCCCTTACAAAAAAATTTACAATAGGTTGTATAGGAGTTAGGTACTTGATTCAGGACGCTTTTGTGTCCGATTCTTCTTGAGCACTGAAATCGCTCTCAACTTCTTTGACAGATTCTTCTCTACAAAGTTTCTTCTTAATTATTTTTTTCTTGGTAAATCTTTTTTTTTTTCAAACTTGTCCTTATTGGTTGTTAATTTCTTGGTTTCTAATTGAAGCTTATATGGCGAAGATGTGACCACCATTGACTAATCTTTTCTTCTTCCTCTGTTAGATATTTTCGTTTTAATTATTGGTGTGGGGGATATTTCTTGAGGACTCACAATTAATGCTACTGACGTTGAAGACTGCTCAGAAGGTACAGCTTTGAATGTGGAATCGCTCAATTCCAGAGGGTTGAGCAAGATTGTTTCTCCAGACGCTCCTCACTAGATTTCGAAAGAGTAACACATTCGATGGAATCTTCTATCTCCTGATCTGAATCTGCAGCAAATTCTGAACCTTCAAAAATATTCATGTTTAAAGGGTATATTCCAGTTGTTTTAAAGCCGTTTACAGCATTCACTCCAGTTTGAACTTTTAGGTAAGCCTTACCGAAAACTTTGGCACATTGTGATTAAGGTGGTTCGCGGAACATCAGAATGTTTAGACGCCCGTAAATATTCCCAATTTTTTTTTCTTTCACATACTCTACCGCGTTATTCATTTTCTCCTCGTCCTACATCTGTCTTTTCTTTTCTTAAACATTTCTCTCTCCATCCCTAAAAATAAAAATAACATTTTAGAAAATGGTATACAAATATGGAATAGTATTCCATAATTATCACCCCCCCAAGTATTCCATAATTGTCGCCCTCTGGACATGCACTTTGGAAGGTTATAACAATGGTTCCATCAAACAAAACGTGAATCACATTTATGCTAAAATAATCTACAAAGTGTGCTCTATTAGCCAAAATTATTAACAAAAACCAAGAGATATAAGTTAAATATAAAAATAATTGGGCAAGTATGAGTTACCAAAGTTTTCTCCGTCCAAAAAATGAAAAAAATACTCGTCCTGAAAGCGGTATGAAGCCTATTGGCGCACAGACAAGACTGACGTAATGGCGGATCAAAACGAAACATTTCACATAGTTTCCGCTAGGGTGCAGCGCATAGGAGAGGGGGAACTGACCTATTCCATATTTGTACTCCTGTTCCATAATTGTCTCCTTTCCTCTATTTTTAACCTAAGTTCTTTAAATTTAGGTTCCCAACCATCTATTTCTGCGCTTAAAAGTTTATTAATTTTAAATTCATTCAGTGTTTTTGGTAAGCTATTCAGAACTTCCCTCGATAATTTATTCAAATTAATAACTCCCTTAAGTCCCATCACAGTTGCAATTAATAATAATAACAATCATAAAAGAAAATCTTCCCATATACTTATGCTTGAAATCGTGTGGTCATTTCTTTCATTACACATAATACTCCTAATTCTACTACCAACATCCTCCCAGGCCTCATAGCTATCATACGCCCTGTACACTCCCAGACACTCTCTTCACCTTCCTCCTGTCTTAAAGTTGATTCCAATCCACCTCCTTTATTCTCTATTACTCGATGGTGTTCGGTAATTTTCGCAGACAAATCTAGATTCCCTTAATTGTACCCTCTCAGACTCCGCCAAAAGTAGATCCCTACACTACCCCACTACAAAATTCAAACACTAGAATGACGAAAGTTTAGCAACCATTATCCCTTCACTAATCTGGTGCGTTCCCTCATTACTCTCTTCAGTAAATGAAGGATTCTGAAACCTGTTCCTACCACCTGCGAAATGTAAACTGCCTAGTTCAGTTTATTAACAAATGTTATGTCAGATATTTATTGATTTATATTATTGTATTATATTGTAAAGTATACTTCAGTTCTTAAATAAGAAATCCCCCCTGCACCCTACAATCATAAATAACCTTTGATATTTTTACGTTTGTTCCTAAAAAGTTGAGACTTCTTGACCTTTATCTCCATTCGACGTTGAAACATCAAGCTAGATATCCCATCGATGCAAGCTTGCAAATGTTCACTGTCTTCTCTTGTTTTGATATGTTATATCATTTGCAAACAACGGAGCTTGTAAACCACTATCACAATTATTCGTCAAATTCGTAGCAATGGTGAGAATACAATATTTATATACATGTTATAATACTCCATTTTTCTTCCCTTATGATTTTCTTTCTACATTTTAACAACTCCTCCACCAAGCAAGTAATTTTTTAATATACTACAGTGGGTTTTATCTGGTTTATAACTGTCTTAAATGTGATTCTGTCGAATGTCTTGGTGATATGTAGTACTATGCTACACACCTGGCATCCTTTGTCCATTTCATCCAAAGTATCTAGCATCTGGTACACCAGCTGAGATTCACATGAATATCCTTGCTTTAAGCGAAGTTGCTGATTTGCAAACAAGTATATTTCCTCACAGATATTTTTCTCGTGATCCCATATCACCCTCCTATTAATGTACCTACCTTTTATGTCAAACTATTTTGCCACTAATGCTTAACGCTATTTATCGCCGTTGCTTGACGGACCAATACTACTATCGCATTTTGTAGGTTCTCTAGTAAGCGAGAAGTCTACAGACGCAATCTAACCTACATTTCAAGTAAACTACAATCTTCTAACCAACATTCTTTAACATGTCTGCAGTAATTTTATCAACATCGGTAGCTGTGCGCTTTTTTAGATTTCTTAGTTCTCTCTGATGCTTCATTACCATTGTGACTAAATTAAATTGGGTTAAACATCCCTGAGTTATTTGGTCTGCTCATTTCGAGGAACGTGGAAAAGTTCCCTTTTTGGTTTACTCTCACCATTTCGTGAATATTAGTCCATAATGGTCTCAGTCTTCTTCAGATCATCGGCAACTTCCTCTCCACAGTTTCTTATCTCCCTAGTTATATCCTTAGTTTCTACTTCCACTCATTACTCCTTACATATAGACGCTCCTCCCCTTACTTATCATTTCCCGTCCACGCCCTATAGTCTGTAATGGAATCATTGAGCCAGTTACTTAATAATCTCAGTAGCTTCCTCCTTATGCCTATCCACAATGTCTTGAATACACCCTCATTCCCTCAGTCTCTAATCATAGCCTTCGAATCTTCTAAATTCATTATTCAGACGTCCTTCTACACCAATAATTTCATACACTCATCTTTAGCTTCCCTCAAAGCTACTATTATTTCATTTTCGTTTCAAATGTTTATACTGCGTTTCTGTCACTTAAATCTGCTGTTTTCTTATCTCACAAACCGTTCTAGCCTCCTCAACTCCCAACATTATTATACAGTATCATTACTTCTCTTCAATTTTTCTGTTTTAGTATAAATATTTCTTTCCCTACTTTTATTATCTACTTCAAATCTTTCCACTTCTTCTTCACTGTTCTTGCGCTTTCGTGCTTTACACTGAAGCATACCTTTAGGGATCTTTTTGGTTTTGTAATTTGTGCCTCTTCATATTTGTACATATTACTACCGCCAGTTCTGGCCATTTCTTTACTGACTTCTCGAGTCCCTATAAGAACTACTTCGTGATCACTTTATTCCTTCAGTCATTTGAAACCCCACAAGGTTTACATTGTGATTTTTGGGAAGATATCGTACATGTCTGATTCGCTTGTTCTCTGCTCTACCACTTGTGAAGAACCTCCTTCAGAAACTAATATATAGGCAAATCTCGATTCGCTTCCATTGTTAATCTTATTACCTTCACAGTTGATACCTGATAATTTTAAATCCTCGTCAATAATGATCATTCTGTGCTCACTTTTGACCTCTGAATATGAATTTAGTTTCTGGTTGAACTATCACACTGCTTCAGAGGATGTCGTGAAAAAAATCAATTGATTTGTTTAGATATTAAAGCCAATATAAAGATCTAGTTTGTTATCAGATTTATCAACGTACCAAACGTAAAACCAGCAGAGATTGTAAGCGATGATAGAGCAATGAAAGATGAAAATGTACAAAATTAATGTTATATTATTGAATGAAAACGTCATTATGTGGATTATAAACCAGCTCATCAGTGACCATCTTTAAACCCTAGGTACTCGATCAGAAAATTATATTAAAAAAGTTCTTAACAATTCTTGATTGTCGGTCTAGACTCCTTTCTAGAATTTTTACAAAATTGAGAAACTTTGGAATTGTGCAAGAACGTTCATTACAGTCTAGCGCAATTATTGTTATGGAACCAAAAAATATCATGTGAGTCTCATAAAACAAGGAATTTAAACTATTATTCTTAATTTATCTCCCAGATAGAGGGATGATATATATCTCCACTGTTGATAAGTTATAAATATTTTCTTCCTCCCTGCAGTTAAAAGACAATTGGAAAGGTCGCTTTTGGAATAGTAGGACAATTAGTTAATAAAAAATTAAGTGAGTCACATGTCACTTAAACGTAACATGTATATCGGACGTGCATACAGTTAAACGTGAGTCATGTGCAGTTCATATTAGAACCTTCGGCATGATCGTCTGCAGGCCACTGCGATCAGCAGACCCCCTGGGGTAACGACCGGGACACACGCGTTTATGGGACAGTCTGACCGCCGGTGATCGCCCCACGCATACGACAAGTCCGCGTGACTAATGCCTATATGATGGCTGCCTCGGCCTCAGCTGTTGGCATCTCCCGGAACCTCTGTCAGTCGCCAGGAGCACCGCCGCCGACTCGGACGCGACCTCGACACTTGCCCGCCGGCAAGCTCCCTCTGCTTCCTTGTCGGAAGTTAACAGCAGATTGACTGCTTCAATACTTAGTCGTGGACTCTTCCCAGAGGCACCTACTCTGCTGTAACTTGACACGGCAATAAACCAAGGTGTCTAATAAACGTGACTTATCATTCTAAACATAGATCCAGTCCTATCATTGGTACTTAGTGTCAGAATATTTAGTCAAGCATTCTAAGCTAACCAGAACGTCGGCAGCTGAAGAGAACGAGCCCGAGATCCTGGACGACGTGAAATTTCTGGCAAGTAAGTAAACTCTTAAATACCTCCGGCCTCCACTCTGCCAATCCTGACGGACGAATAACTCCGGCCAAAGCCACACGGCTGATTAACCCACATTTGCTAAGTGGGATGTTACACCATATCCTGGAGCGCAGATGCAAAACGGCTCTACCCGGGCAAATGTTCCATCTAATACTGTGCATCAACAATATGGAAAGCATCGTTTCTTGGGGGCGCAAAGGCAAACGGTACAGCCCAGTGCGAGACAACAGAAAATGAATCGACTGATTCAGTAAAGAGGCGAGTCTTGCTCGGTCGCGGTGGTGGATCAAACGCATTCTTAAAAAAACTCTACTACTCTAACGTATCGCCTAATTTGAAATGGTAGAAAGTGAATATCCCCTTCTATCGCAGGCCTGACTTCGTACCAAGTCTCACTCATCTGTTGCTCACCGGTTAGATTGCAAACCCACATCAGCCACGACACAGTGGCTGTCTTCACAGGTGGCTGATTGCTTGGTCTCTCGGTCAAGGTTATGGGATTCACACAGAGGTCCCAGTATTACATCCGTGGTCAAGAAGTTTTGAGAAATCTGTCTGATCAAATGAGATATGCCAGATCACTCTCTGATTATGATTCGAAGTCAAACTGTTGTTCCAGCCAAGACAAAGGCGGAATAAGCGGCAAACATGAACACGGTCAGCGGGTCGTAGAACCACACGAACTGACTATCAAATATATACAGATATAGAAAATGAAAATAAGTGTTAATTATTGAAGATTCTGTATTATCACCTTCAAGCTCTTTAATCTTTTAAATCTTTGTCTCAGTTATTTCTAATGTTTCTCCATTTTTCACGTTCTTCTACTACATTCATTGCTTTAAACGACGGTAAAATGATTTTCTATTTAAATCAATGCCCTGAAATTCACAAAACTGAGGTGGGTGCTTTGCATAAAAAAATAAACTCTATTATGTGGATACGAAACCCGAACAGCTCGAGGGAAGAAAGAATTGATGGAGGTAGCAGTACAGCGCCATATTTCTCTAATCTTTTCTCTCTGGTAATTGCAGTCCAAATAGGCTATGAATGAAGAACTTTATTGCACTTGTAATTAAAGTTGAATGGTAACATGTCTGCCAATAAATTCTTCAAACTGTAGTAACCCTGTCAGCTGATTGATAAGTGCAGACACAGTAAATTTCTACTGTAGCCTTGGATAATGGGCCGATCATTAAAGTCTGACATGGTTCTGATATGAATATTCGTGGTAGGTCCCTACTGCAACACCTAACAGATTATACTGCTCAGTACATTCAGATATTAATACAGGAATGGCTTAGATGGCTAGGTTAAATTACTATAAACGGCAGTTGCATATTCACACATTTATTTACATGAACAATGACTGATTGCATACGTGAATATTTACATTGTTTAATTGGCTTTGTAACAAATATTAGAGATAGGGCCAAGGACTAGGCGAGCATGTAACTAACCTCGCAGCCCAAACTAACTGGAATATTGATAATGTCTCTACAAAACTATGCCCACATGAATATGATCAAATAATTGAACCCCTAACTGTACCCACCCAGCTAACGCAGTAGAGCCCACCTGTGTGTTAGACGCCTGGCATCATCTTCTTGTCTGCGGCAGACGCCCCTGTGGCGCCGACGTCGACGCCCTCGGCGTCGATGTGGTACGTTGGAAGACTTTCGTGGAGAGACCGAGTGCCCCTGCCCCCTGGGTTTAAATAGATACTTCCCCTTCCTATCACCACTGTGTGGAGAGGGCAACACTCCTCGCTAACCTGCTGTATGAAGACACTTTACCAGCTTGCAGTAATGACTGGCGCTTGGCATCTGGTAACTTCGGACTTGCTGATTGGCGTGCTACTTCTCAGGTCACAGCTCCTATTACTTAACTATTTCATGCTCACCCGCCCTGGATACTGTCTTGGAAAGTATGAAGTATTTAGGCAAGTGATGACCTAGAGCACTACAAAACTAAATCTATGTCGTTTGCCCGCCATGCATTTCCAGCTCAATCTACGTAACAATTCGTGACGCTTTTATGAATGCTGTTGCAAGCAGTTACATATCAAGGGGCTCTTCTCTGTGCTTGTGTCAATCCCAATCGGCACAGCAGTAGTACAAATATGTTTTTTTTTTTTTTTTTTTTTTTTTTTTTTTTGCTAGGTCAAAATGCGTTGTTGATTTTACAATTTAATGTAAGTTACCATTCATCTTACCTTGCCGAAATAGCGTTCAGATCGCGAAGAATTTCCAAGCAATCTACTGGAACTCCTTACTTCTCTATTGACTGACTACATCATCAAGGAACATCTCAAATAGCTATTAATGATATCTCCAAAATCTCTAATTACAATCCAGTACAACTACATACACTGTCTATAAAAGCTGTGTAAGCTTACTGAAACTGATATTTCGTGACATTATATACGTGTTTCTCCATCAAAGAAAAGCCTGATTCTTCAGAATTTCTGGTTTGAGCTTGCAAAATTACAAAGATATTTTCAAAAACATTTCCACATATATTGCGGCTCTTAAATTAAAACCATTTTCTACGGAGTCTGTCAAATAATCGAAATAGATGGCACTGAGAAGAGATGGACTAACCAGTTTCTTTTTAATTGTTTTTGAGCAGTATTTCTGTATTCATTTTTATTTTTAGCAGGTTAATTCTTTTCCTAAAAGGTCTGAGTGTTTGAGAAGATGGATGGATGGTTGGTTTAATAAAGATTTAGATGCGTTGTAGATTGTTTCTATACACAGTAATTGTTTCCTAGTTAGAGCGGCTTCTTATCACATGCTTATGAACAATCCTTCAAGCAGCTTGGATATTGGAAACTAATAGAAGATTAAGTAACCGTTTTTGATAATTAGAACCATAAGTAACATCTAAGAACTCGAGTTACGCTTCACTGAACAATTATACACATTAGCCTATGATCTGACAATTTTACTATATGCACTCTTGAATAATTTAATTTTTATTTAATTTAATTGTGTTGGAGCGCTTGCTCCTATGGCGGTTTCCCTACACACTGATTTTCCCCCTTTCACGATCCCGTTTATTATTACACTCCAGTAAATTTAAATTATATTGGCGTAATTGTAAATTACTTATAATTTCTCTAGGTATATTATTTCAATCCTCCAATCCCTTACCTTCGAAAGAAAATTTTTCTACACCGTTGTGTTTGAAATCGAAATCCAGTTTGTGATTATGATAATCTTTACCATTCTATTTCATGTACTAATTCTTTCAACTATATGTTTCCACGCATTATTTCCAATATAAGCTTCACCCTCCTGTAATCCAAAGAATCCTATTCCAGTTACTTTATCAGTTACTGATTGTGTTCTGCAATAATTTTCAGAAACAAATCTAGCCGCTCTTCAGTGCACACCCTCCTTGTACTTGAAACCCAAAATGTGGGTCCAGTACAACACCACCATAGCAATTGTCTGACCAAAGTTTTGTAAACAAATTACCTTACTTCTCATGTGCATCCCCTCGTAACTCTCTCGAACAAGTGAAGGATTATGAAACCCTTTCCTACCACCTGCTCAATGTATCCTGCCCCGTGGAGTTTGTTATCAAACGAAATCCCGAGGTATTTACATGACAAACATTCAATAAGCAATTCTTTCTCACCCTTTAATCATAATAAGTCATTATTTTTTATCTGTATAAATAATAAGCTGATCCTTCTTTTCATCCCATATAGACCTACCCAGCTAGATATCCTAGGTTATCCTGCAGGTGTTCACAGTATTCTGTCATTTCGATCTTGGTGTAAAACGTTATGTCATCTGCAAACATCCTAACTTCTGACAGCAAACCATCAACATAATCATTTATTATAATAATGTGTAGCAATTGTCCCAATACACTACGCTGTAGAACTCCCTTTCTACTTCAACTTAATTTGATACTGTATTTCCTACTCTAACATTTTGCTTTCTATCTTTTAAGAATTAACCTACTACAATAGTTTTTACTTTATTTAGAACCAATTTATGGCTCACTCTGGCAAAAGCTTTTTGAAAAATCTAGTGCTACCCTATCAACTTGGTCTCCCATGTCCATTTCAACCAAAATATTTTGCATTTAACCTAGCAACGGAGATTCGTATAAATATCCTTGAATAAAGCCTTCAGTGTCGACTTACATTCCTACCATACGTCTCTGATGTAGTTATATACCAATCTCTCCATTAATTTACCAACCACTGATTGCCTTGTAATTTTCGACCCTATTTATGACCTCTCCTTAATGGATCGGTACGACTGTCGCACTCTTCCTGTCCTCTGACGTATCCAGACTCAGTGGTATCGAGTGTAAGTCTCCTGGGGTGCGCTCCGTTCAAGTCGTGGGCGCAGTGGTATCGGAGCCGGTTCTACTTGCCATGCGAGTGCTTGAGTAACTATGTGGTGTTCAAAGGGAATAGCAAATTATGCCTTGTGATCGAGTGAATGAGTGAAACGAAATTGCCTTGGGATTAACCAGGGTGGAAACATGTTCTGCTGTTTCTTTTTGAGCATCAGTCGCAATAGTGTACGAAATTAGTGTGTAATCTTGTATAGTGTTGTGTAGTGTAGTTGGGTTACAGTTTCGCAGAATTGGATACTCTCTGCGTTAAACCCACTCCCCTCACAATCGTAATAGAGGAGCCCAACCGGGGAAATGACATTAAATGATGAGTTCTATCACCCCATAAACGTTTGCTACGATATATGATGACATTGTCACGTTTCTAAATTATCAACAGTGTCAGAAACTGTCTGAACCAGGGTTGTGGGAGATAAAGGACAAACTGACATCATGAACTATAACGTCATTGTAAAGCTAGAGAGTGGAAATTAGAAACTGAGAAAAGAAGAAAATAAAGAACGCAGACCTAATTACGATACGGGCGAAAGTAAAAAACCCAAGAGGATTCTACTTCGCCCAGGTGCTCTGGACGTTTATACACGCGCCGCCTTGACGCCCTGTCTGTGCTCTGGACGTGTTAAGACATCCGGCCGCTCGGGTCCCTGTGTGCTCTGGACGCATTAACGCGTGAACCACTTAGTGACCAGGTCAGATAGCCGTATTTCCACCCCAGATGGTTAACTGCTTTACAACGTGAGTGTCTGCAGTTGCGATCTTACTTGTATTGCTATTTTTATTTTACTCGTAGTTTTTACTGAGAAAATGGATCGCCGTCGTGTTTGTACAAAGGAAGAAATCATTGAGATTCTTACTAGAAACGACAGTGAGAATGATCTCTTGGAAATGTGTGATAGTGGAGACTCTTCAATAGGATCTCGAAGTAATAGTCCTAAGCCTTTTCATCTGCTAGTAGAAAACGAACGTATGTCTCCACAAGAGGTAAACATTTTCAATATCTGAAGCTTTATATAGTGAGAGCAAAATGTATGGAAAAAGAGGACATTTTAGTGACAGCTTTGAATGGAAGAAAAGAGATTCTCGTCCTTCTGTGCATGCGTTAGACGATTCAGCTGCAGGACACAATCAAGGATTAGGTCAAAATTCCAGCAGTCTGTCATTTTTCGGAATATTTTTAACACGAGGTCTTATGAAATCTATTGCTGAAGGAACCAATAGATTTTATTTATATACCAAGACAAATACACCAGAATCAGTTCACTCTAGATTTTCAAGGTGGAAGGATTTACTGGGAGACATTTTCGAAATATTATTCACATTAAAAATTCAATGGAGAGCATGCCAACGCGTAGATGCGCTGGATGTTCAAAACAGAAAGTGCGTCCAGAAACCAGGTACAAACACAGAACATGTAATGTAAAGTAACACTGTGCGTTGTGCCATGTTTGGAGGCTTGTTACATGACAAACATTTATTAACTATAGGTAACTACACTGTAACAATTACATTACATTTATACACCTCTAAAACTAAGTGAAATACAAAAAAATTGGAAAAAAAGTATTTTTAACTATGCCAGTAACAGTCTAAAGAAGGATGGAAAATATATGCACAATTTTTGATAGGTATTCGAATACTTAACTTCGAAATTTTTTCCTGACGAATTTCTGCGCTAACAACCAAAAATACCAAACACATTTCAGTTGCTGTAACCTGTATGTTTGCCTACGGGGACATTCACTTTTAGAGAAGATTTAAATTGAAAAACCTTAGATGTCAGAGTAACTGCATTTATTTTGTATCTGGGGTTTCAAAACGCATATCGAAAAAGGAAGGCCATCACCCAAAACGCCTCAGAAATATTCAGCACAGAGCAGTCCGGGCCGCGTGCCGATCACAGCAGGGCTGGTATCGGCCGATCGCGGCCTCTCAGCGCAGGTAGACAGCTTAGAGTATAACAAAGGAGCACGCAGCGAGGGCTCTGCCAGGCAATACCTAGCAGTTAAAGGGTTAATCTTGGTTATACAGTTTATCTTTTTTATGAAAGTTGGACAAAAATGGTTAAATAATTTATTAAAAAATTTGTAAAAGCATCCTATTTGCTACCATGTTCCCGGCAAGCTACATATCAATATAAAGGATAGTAACGGAATTAAAATGCATTTATAATACCTCTATTGATAGTCTATAAAGTACACTTTAATGTTCATTAAGAGATACAATCATAATAATTATATAAAACAGAATTTAAATTCCTAGATACCTGCGGAAAATAGCTTTTGGAACATGTTATGCACCAAATTTTTGAAAATTGATTTTAGGATTATACCTAATCAACACTGACGTTATTAGTGTCTGGAAAGGAATTGGAACAATATGCAGGAAAGAATTCGGTCATAGCCATTTGAAGGAACCATCTCAGCATTCACCTACAGTGATTTGGGGAAAACCATGGAAAACCCAAATCTGGAAGGAGGGATTTTGATTCAAACCTGTGTCCTCCTGAATGCAAGGCCAGAGCTTTACCGCTCATGCACCATGCTTTGTAAGTTTGTCTTGTGTTATGGCAGTACAACATAATTTTTCTATTACATTATTGATGTGTGGTCAAAGGTGAGTGCAGAACGAAAATTTTACACTTATAAATCTCTGTACATTTAAAATCCCCACATATATCCTTGCTTGATGTGCCTATAATTGCATTTATCTTGGTGGCTGTAATGTTACAAACTTCAGTCAGTAAACCAGAATTGACATACAGATTAAATATTATTGTGTTATGATCATGAAAGTAATCACTGTGTTCCACCATTCTTTATATATCTAATGGATCTATTCATGTCAATAATACTCCCTCCAAAGAAGAATATAATATACTTTAGGAGTTACATTATATTTATTCCATATTTGCAACACTAGATATGAGAGTGGCCTTTCTCAATAATTTAGGGAGCATCCATAAAGTATTTAGTTGAGTCGGAGAGGGGCGAGAGATTAGGAAAATAACATCACTGGCATACATAGGGGGAAGGGGTTGAAACCGAGCAATGAAATTTTTTTACTCACTTTATTTGGGGCAGTTAAGACAGGTTAGAAACTACACAATAGCATTCAAATATATATTCCCTCAATATAATTATCGCTGTATTTTAGGTATAGAATATACCTACATCACCATACATGTGTGTGAATTTAAGCCATAATTCTAAGATGACCTGGTTTAAAATAGCTGAGACCTGCCAGCCAGTATTATATATTACAAGCATCAGGCACATGATAGCTAGGCTCAAAATTAAGATGTCACACAAGATTCCCACCACTAACCCTCACCCAGCGAAAATTCGTATTGGCTTTATTAGGATTGGAAATAGGTCACCACACTGCTTGTTGATGAAATCTTTTTGTTCTGTTAAGTGACCATTAGCACATCTTTAATTCTAGTACTCACTAAAGTATAAGATTTAGTTTAAAGTATGAAATTGATATCATATACACAGAAATGTTTTCCAGCATTTTTTCCAACTTTAAACTTGAATCATTGAGTTATAGAAGTCTTATAAGCAGGACAATCACTATTTGGTAATGTAGAGACAAAGCTCACAAAACTTCAGGAAAAACAAAAAACTAAAATAAAACCTATAACTAAAAATGATGCTCCTCTTAACTTCTTTCATGTGACAAACATAGTTTTTGCCACTTGATCAATTAATCAAAATTATGAATGAGGTGATAAGAATTGTTTTCTACAAAACCTCAGGAAGAAAATAATCCCTTAAAGATGTTTTCGCAATAATTTGTCATTTGCTGAAGTGGTTATCATCACCATGTGGTTCAGAGTATTTGCAATACTAAACAATATATCATTCAAATATTAGTCACATTCATTATAAAGCCAATAATTTTCAAGATACGCCAACAATCAAAAACAGAAGTAAGTGTCAATAGAAAACTCTATGTTCCACCCATTGGGTGATGCAAAGAAAAGTATTAAATTTTATACATGGTCCCTTATGGACAGTCAAAAAAAAAAAAAAAAAAAAAAAAAAAAAAAAAGAGAGACGTTGGAGGCAAGGATACTCAGATACAGTATTGAGTAAGGCATTCCTGCAACAATGCTATCCTCTTGGGTAAAAGAAAATATTTATTTCAAATATGACAAAAGAATATATAAACACCAATAAGATTTTTTTACAACCAACTCCTGTAGAACATATAACCCACACAGGGTATTTTTGTATTCCAATAATTCTTGATAAACCTAAAATATACAATAATCATTCCAAATACATTTTAGTAAACTGTCATACATTTTATATTAAACCATCAACAAACTAATATGTCTAAATAATAATATTTAACCACAAAATAAACCTAGTACGTTAAATAAATTTTCTATATCCTACAAACAAATTAGATATTTAAAATATCTGTATTAAAAGTAGGGAACAAATTAATACCTGTCATACTGTGCTCCACCAACATCCCAAAAACAACAGTAAATGACACTCTAGAACACATTAATGTTAATACACACTAGAAGTAAAATCATCTGCGCTATGGTTTGAGTCAGCTATTACACTCATTTTATTAAAACACAAACAAACAAAATTTCTCTATTTTGCAACATTGCTGAAATGATTTATAGTGAAAATAACCAAATATTTTATAAGAATGAAGTTTATCCACATAGGTATCAAAAGATTTTTAAGATCCATAGACAACATAAAAGTATAATCACAACACCTACAAAAAACTCGAAAATCACAATACTTAATTCTCTAGTGACTTAAAATTTGTCTAGGCTTCATAAAAGATATTCTACAAATATATCTACAAAATGGATATTCACTCAACTGAAACTTTTTGATGTACTTTATTACTATCAGAGTCTGTAAAAAACTTCCAAAACTTGGGAACACTATGAGTATTTATCAGCAAGAATACACTAATTAGTCATGAAACTTAAAAACTATACAACAAAATCTCCATAACTACACACAAAAAAGCGTTAGCCTAAATGAATTTTCTGATGGTTTATAAAGCTACACGAGTCTGTAAAACATTTTTCACAAACTCTACAGGTAAACGGACGTTCGTCTGAATGAATTCCCTTATACACTTTGAGAATAACAGATAGCGAAAACAAATTTCCATGAACCTCTCAAGAAAATGGGCTGTCACCTAAATGATTTTCTGATGGCACTTCCGTTTCCCAGGGTCTATAAACGGGTTTACACAAACTTCACAAGAAAATAGGTGTTCCGCTTAATGAATTCTCTGTTGAATCTCTAGTTTTGCTAAGTCTTTAGAAGATTTTTTTACAAATTTCACTAAATTTGGCGTTTGCAGGAATGAATCCTCTGATGATTATTATGATTCCCAGATTGTGTAAAAGATTTTCCACAAACTTCACAAAGAATGAGCGTTCGCATGAATAAATCCTATGTTGATTCACTTGTTCTGATAGCTATTTAAAAGATTTTCTACAAATTTCACAAAAATTGGCGTTTGTCTGAATGAGTCCTCTGATGATTCTTAAGATTCCCAGACTGTGTGAATGATTTTCCACAAACTTCACAACAAAATGGCCGTTCGCCTGAATGAATCCTCTTATGATTCTTGAGACTCACAGACTGAGTGAAAGATTTTCCACAAACCTCACAAGAAAATGGCCGTTCGCCTGAATGTATCCTCTGATGAATATTAAGATCTCCCAGCTCTTTAAAAGATTTTCTACAAACTTCACATGTAAATGGGCGTTCGCCTGAATGAATCCTCTGATGAAGCTTAAAAGATCGAAACCATGTAAAAGAGTTTCCACAAACATCACATGAAAATGGGCGTTCCCCTAAATGAATCCTCTGATGATGCCTAAGTGTCGCAGACTGTGTATAAGATTTTCCACAAACCTCACAAGAAAATGGGCGTTCGCCTGAATGAATTATCTGATGATTATTAAGGATTGACAGCGCTTTAAATGATTTTCCACAATCTTCACAAGAATATGGACATTCACCTGAATGAATCTTTTGATGATACTTAAGACTCTGAGATCCTGTAAAAGATTTTCCACAAAGTTCACATGAAAAAGGGCGTTCACCTGAATGAATTCTCTGATGACTCTTAAGAGCCCCAGACTGTCTAAAAGATTTTCCACAAACTTCACAAGAAAATGGACGCTCGCCTGAATGAATCCTCTGATGTGTCTTAAGATTTGGAGACTGTGTAAAGGATTTTCCGCAAACTTCACAAGAAAATGGGCGTTTGCCTGAATGAATCCTCTGATGATTCTTAAGATTGGCAAGACTGTGTAAAACATTTTCCACAATCTTCACAAAAAAACGGGCGTTCACCTGAATGGATCCTCTGATGATTCTCAAGTTTCCCAGACTCTGTGAAAGATTTTCCACAAACTTCACAAGAAAAAAGGCAGTCATTAAAAACAATTGTCTGGCACACTGCTGTACTGGTTCTTTGACGTTCAGCTATAGATTGTGGCTGCTTGTTGATTTGAATGTTACATTGACAATCAGAATAACTCCTAGAAACACAAAAATAACCATGCTGTTATGCTGTGATAGTATACTGAACAGTTCTTAGAAATAGCTACACTAATTATTTGTGAATTCTAATAAACAATTTGCATTTGAGAATCAAATAGTGTATACTAATAAAAAGAAAAGTGATGAAAAAAACAATAATAATATGATATTGCTTTTAAAAGTAAATGCTAATGAAATATTAGTATAAATATAGAGCTCATAAACAAAAATATGTCTTTCTATAAAACAATTAAGACATCAATAAGATTTAATTAGTGCAATGAAAGTGA
>JARYHS010005296.1:0-14713 GCA_031002005.1 Vandiemenella viatica
TTCTGCCATCTTCAGGGCCGGCGTTAGGTGGGGGGAGTAACCGGGTCAAATGCACCCGGGCCCGCCTGGCTGATGGGGGGCCCCGATCACCGGCTATAGGGGCCCCCTGCTCGACCAGTTGTAGAACCCGTCTCTAAAGACCTCACTGTTAAGAGACGTTAAGCAGTTAAAAAAAATGTTGTAGAGCAAAAAAAAAAGTCGTCATTTGGTGTGAGGGAGGGCCCCTAAACGATGAATTGGCCAAGGGCCCCCAACTGGTTACGTGACTGTTAAGAACGCTTACTCCGGGCCCCAAAATCCTAGTGCCGGCCTTGGCCATTTTGATTCTATTGTATATCATTATATAATATGTAAAAAATCTAACATCTTATAGCAAACCATAAACAACAATCAATTATTAGAATAACCAATAACAATGGTCCCAATACGCTCCTCTATGCCGCTCCAATTTGCACTTTCACTTCTTTCGATGTTGAAGTTCCTACTCTGACGCTTAGCTTTCTACTTTTCAGAATTCCTCTACCCAAAAAGAATTTTTTTTTATCAGATACGAAAGTTTTGAGCTTCAAATTCCTTAGACACATCTAGTGCTTCTTGTGCTATACTATAAATTTGGTTTCCTTTGTCTATTTCTTACGAAATAACTTGCATTTAGCTTACAAACTGAGATTCGCCTAAATGTCCTTCCTTAAAGCCATCGACATGGAAACCGCTTACATTCGTCACTTACTTTTCTGATGTAGTTGCCAGTGGAGTAGCTAGCGTGGGTGACTCCCGAGGCAGTTATCGATGGTGGCACCCCATGGAGATTTGAATCCAATGTTAGGTTAAAAATAATATCTTGTAACTATAAAATATAATATTAATTAAACATGGTTAAATAAACATTTATTGTTATTTTCAAATAGTCTATAGCATTTTAAGGGATTTTAAGCTATGAACTATAGTAATTTTCACTCAGAGTAATTTTCTCAAGCCTACGGACAAGTAATTTAATTCCGCTTTACACAGCAGAGCCTCAAGGTTAAGCAGACGCTCTTCCCGTGGGAAACGAGCTCCCCACCATAGCAGCTCTAAGGCCGTTAGTATAGGGTTACCAGATGATGGTCTTCAAAAAAGAGGACATTTCTAGATTAATACTAAATTCTGCAAAAGTGTTGTGGGTTTCTCAACATTTACGGATGTTGCATTAAGATAAATTATAACTACACACTTAATACATAAAAATACTTAAGATATGCATAATTCACTATACTTTTTGCAAATGTAACGTCTACAATAGGTATTATATTACTTCATTTTATTAAATCATGCAACGTTACAACAATTTGTGGCACATTTTAATATAAACTACAAACAATCATCATTAGTACATTTCTCATCTTCATCATTATTCCCTGAAGTACTCAGATATTTCTTTGATGAACCAATTTCTGAGAGTAATTTCTTATTTTCCAACAAATAATTATAAAACTGTACACAAGATAATCCTTATAATTATATTGCACACTTATAATTCCCTTAACAGACTCAACACTGAGTCTATTTCTATCTTTGGTCCACTGACTGTTTGCTAATGAAAAAATCCTTTCTACACTAGCATTGTGGCTGGGAATAGCAAAGAAAAACTCCGCAATTTTTAGTAGTTTTGAGAAATAAGCACCATTCTTTGACTCTCGGAAATATTTACACCAGATATAATTTGAAAACTGATCTGTATTAACATTAGCCTGGTATGTCAAAAATTTCTGAAAGTTGCACTTTACATCATCTATTTTAATATTAAGTTTTTCATTTAGGTACAGAATTGTTTGTTTCCACGTCTCCCCAATTTGGAGAATTCTTCAGACCCATCCATTTAAATACCAAAAACTCTTGATACTGAACCAACCATTTCTTAAGATACATAATTGTTGCATCATAAACATGTGCTATTTCTCCTTCTAGCATATCACATTTAGAACCATAACCTTCATCCCGTTTTTTTCTCAAAATTTCTTTTAGTTTTAAAGATTTGAAATTCTGGATTTTTCTTTCCTGAAGAGCATTCAACACACCCTCAAGAATATGTATCATATCTACCAGTGAATTTTTCTCTTTTTCTAGGGCCAAAATATTATGTTAAAATAATGACATAAGAGAATGAACAAACCATAATCGTGCTTCACTAAGCTCATTTTGGAAAAACATTTTAATCAGAATTGGAATTTCACCCTGAGATTGAAATATGATTTCAGTGCTGGATACATTTCAATTAGTCTCGTAACGCAAGGAAAAATGGACAGCCACCTACTCTTAGAATGACACAATATTTCCCTATATTGTACAGTCGGGGACAGAATTCGAGAGACCCCTCGCCTTTCGGTTATGCTTCGTTCTAGACACGAATACCGCATGGGACAGCATAACTGGTAGGTGGTACACTAAATTCATGACAAAATAGACCTCTCATACCCAGCACTTTACCCAAGACTGAAAAAAAAGAGCCCGCGCAGCAAGAAACTCGCAGACGCTTAGAGGCAAAGTTCGGAGTTCCACAGTTAAAATAACCGCGAATATCACCATTTTAGTAAAAATAATTATTGAAGTAACCAAATATATTTGATTGTAGAAGAATGATAAAACTTTTTTCGTAATTTTGATAACCATTGTGTATTTTTTTCCCTCGAATTAACAATTGGTAATTCGCTAGCAAACGCAATTATATGAAGAATCCCGAAAATAATCCTAAATTACGCACGGAAAACCAATAAGAGAGCATTAATGGAATTAGTTACATTTTCTGGCACTGCAGCGTTATAGAACTGTGTGTGACAAATACACACAAAGGTTGAGCGTAAGTAGAAAGATCATTTACGAAAGAACTCTAATGGTAAACTAAGTCACGAAATACAAATAAACTATTTCTAGAAAATTAAATGGTTCGAAATATTAACACCTTAATTTTGTTTTCACCATAACGTATTTAGAAGGTAACCTTAACTTGATCGCAGTAGCAACAGTTTTATTAGTAATAATAATAGTTAATAACAGTAAATAAATATAAAAATCCGTCTGCATTGTGAATTAGCGGTTCCACATTTTAAATCTGGAAGATAGAAGCAGGAAAACTTTCATAACACTCTTTGTTTCTAACTAACACTGATACTTCTATAAAATTTTCTGTCAAACATTACTTCCTACCTTCCAAGCACGATGGGTTATAGGTAAAACTGTTGCCTGGCATTCGGGAGGACGCGAATTCAAACCCCGTCGCGCATCCAATTTCAGTATTCCATGGTTACCGTAAATCTCTCCAGCTGAACTGAGGAAAAGTTACTTAAACAAGCCGTGGCTGAAATTCTTACCCGATCCCAGTTTCCAATACTATCAGTATATCAGAGTTCACATCACATTGCGGCGAAGAAATGACGAAGTAGAAAAAAACGCGTTGCGTATGTGGTAACACTCTAATCTGGTTTTCGGGAGGTCGTGGGTTCGAATCCCCATCTGGCCATCCAGGTAAGCGTTTTAGATGGTTTCCCCAAATCACTTCAGGTGAGTGCCGGGATGGTTCCTTCAAAAGGCCATCACCGAATTCCTCCCCAGTACTTGGCCCGTAGTCCTTTCCTGCCTCTAATGACCTCGATGAGATGTAAAGCTAGAAGCAAAAAGTAATTTCTCAATAAAAAGAATTACATCTCTGGAGTGTTTTGGACCTTTTTCCTTGTTGGATTTATTTTATTCAACGGCCGAACATGGTAGCAAAGGGCTAGAGTGCTATTTCCACATGTTTAAAGTCTCTACTTCGGTGTTGTTTTAGGGCTGATCGACGTTGAAATCATTGTAGAGGAAAAAGGACTGGGGGCATGTTTCTGGAAGGAATTCAGCCATGGCCATTTCACGGAGTCATCCCGGCACTCACGTAGTGATTTCGGTTAATCATGAAATATCGTAATACGGATGGATGCACGAAGGTTTGAACCCCTGTTCCTACCAAATGGGATGGCTTGAGCGTTACCGGGATTTCTCGGTCACTGGTGCGATTCCGGTCAGGGGCATGGGTGTTAAAGTAGGTGTTGTTGTATGTCTTGTGTCGTCTGATCAAAAAGAACTTGGAAATATATCAGTACACAGAATAATCACACAAAATGGCTTAATTTGATGATGGCTATCGGGAGGAAAGCCATTAAAGATTTAAAGACAATTGTATTGAACCAAAAGGTCGTCTTCAAAAATATCTCACAGGTCCATCTCATCTCACAAAAAAATATTCTTCGTTTGGTGCCAACTAGTAACATGACCGAGTTCTAAAAATGTATAAGGATAAAAAAATTGGAAATTAGGTGGACTGTAGTGAAGCTCTTTAGTACACAGGGAGGGGTAATTAATTTCAGTTGAGTGTATAGGATTTAATCTCTTTAACACTAAGCGTGGTCATTATGTAATAAGAAAAATATTTCGTGCGGGCTCAAGGAAATTACAGTTCAGACGCAAGAAGGAAGTAACCGATCTGACAAACGTTTCAAGGAAGTATTTGTTTACCAGTGGCTCAGAGGAAGTGAAGAACACTTGTTCAGTAGAGTTAGCTCTAATAAGGTTTGTGAATATGACCATCCGTACTCGAAATATGCCCCTTAAAGTTATTACGAGCACCTACAAATACAGTGACAGCCATTTGCCGAAAGTAACAGAAACAACTTCATATCACACATTATTAAGATTACTTGATCATAGTTAGATGACCGATGAAAATGTTGAAAAATAACATTGAACTAATATGTATTAGTAATTAAAAATGTCTGAAAATCATTTCTCGTGGATTTTGACTTTAGAATACTCTCACTGCATCTTGTAATGTTCTACTTGCACTATTTGATTATAAAATGAAATAATCAATGTTCCGTAACTATGGTGCTTTTCCTTAAAAAAAAAAAAACCTTGAAGTGCACGTTATTGAAAATTGACCTGCCTGATGTAATTATTTTTTGACCTTAGGTGCCTTTAACCATTTAGCCTCCTCCAATTTATATTTTTCTGACTATTGTGTCAGCCTTTGCTAAGGTAATGTGGCACACTATTGTGAAGTGAACACAAGACGAACACTACACTCATCAAAAGCAACCATATGGGAGAACGGACAGGAATCGGTGATCTTTACAGTGATGACAGTGTTGTAGCCCCAACACTGCTAGCGCCAGCTTAAGTATCTTGGTCGGGACTCTAGGGAAGGAATTTGTGAATGTGTCTGCGGTCGTGGTCTGCTAACACGGGAGACACAGAACAAGGAAATTATCAGACATTTCAGGCATGCGATTTTCCTCATCCTCGTTCAACCAACTTGCTTATATCGCTACCTGAGGCTGTTGTTAACAAACGAAAGACTTATACGGGAGTAGAACCGTTTATCCACGAGGAACAGGGCTTTCTGAACTTTTCTAAATTTTATTTCAGCTTGACTTCGAGATCACTGTAGACGGGAATTGACAGGGAGCTACGAATGGGCTTTTTGATGGAACTATCCCGACGTTTGCCTTGAGTGATTTGGAAAAACCGTAGAAAATTCGAATCTGGATAGCCGGAAGGGGATTTGAACCTGCATCCTCTCGAATGCGAGACCAGAACATTATCGCTCGTCCATAACGTTCAGTTTTTATTAATTGAACATGTAGATATATAGGAACAATAATTACAAACTGACTCGGACATGAATCTTTGTTTATATATCTAATTTTGCAGCCTAGTAGTAGACACACAATTATTTGATCAACTAATGATTTCATCTTAATTACATCGTTTCTCATGAACCCGAAATCAGCCATAATACACACTTTTATAACCACGTATGCAACCTTTCCATTAGTTTTTCGAAGAAAACATCATTTTACTTTTACAAGATCAGCTTATTCCAGTTTGAAAAGCAATCGTCCTTTTCCTACAGAATGTAGGCATAAGAATTTTAAAAGCTCCATTACATATGGAATTAACCAACGTCACTAACTGTAAGACAGACAGCGGTCTTTTTCCAAGACCATTCTTGCTTGTAGAAAATACCATGGTGGCTCCCAATGTGAGAAGACTGTTTGCGTCGGTTTAAATTTCCGTTATTTTCAGATTTCGTTTTTCCATGTTTTCTCAAAATATTTTTAGTTTGATGCCAGGATGGTTCTTCTAAAATGCATTAGTCAAATTTCTTCCTGTTGTTTGTCCACAATTCTCTCCTATATTGATTCACCTCGCCAGTAACTGAGGCGTTTAGTCCTAATTATTAAAAATGATTAATGTATATTATGGAAGAACTGATGTGCAGTTTGCAGTAATGAAATTTTAATTCCAAAACACCGTAAAATAAAAATTTGAAATGTACAGATATTATGTTTTTCTAAAATTCTGTATTGACATTTATTTGACATCTATATGAAAGGCACGGTTTCCAATTGTCGTTCATGAAACCTCAGATTGGTATCTTATTATCACATCGATATCTGAAAACTTATTTCCAATATTCTAAAAAATATAATATTTTATTAGGCGATATTAGGGATAATAAACGATTCTTGTTTAATTTTTCTGCAGCACGTCACAGTGCCTAGTATTTAAATGTTGTTCATACATCGAAACGAGATAATTAGATGCAGTTATCATTTTGTAAACGAATCTAATCCAGCAGTATTCCTGACAAACTATTAAAATTACAAAATTTTATTTTGATACTGCTTTGCCTAGGCTCTAATGAAGGAAAATGTAGTTTTATCTTGATGGCAGATGATTCCGAAGTCTCAATAGAAGGAAATACGCATCATTTCCTGTCAGAAGATTTCCTCATCGAATGTGCTACTTGTATTCAAACTTTAATGTGCTTCAGTGTGAATCGCCAAACCAACCACATCTAGCAATTTGAGTGATATGATAATGCGGCAATTATTACTTTGCATTAAAAGGTATATTCAAACGGTTTTATTGCTAAAATCACGGGAATAAATAAATAAACCGTGGTATGCCTTATATTTGGTTATCAGAAGGAAATGAATGTCATTAAACAGTCCCCAAGAACCACACAACGCAAAACAACATATTTCCAGGATTGGCCTGGCAGCAGCTTCCATTTTTATAGAGTAGTACAATTTAAAGATACATGAAGGCCTGTTATTTGCAGTAGAATGGTTGCTCCAGTAACCAAGGACACGCGGAAGAGATTAGACAATCAAAAACGCTGACATAAGCTCAGTAGAAAATGCATGGGCCGAAATGGTATACATTATAAGAAATTCGGAATATCAATCATTTACGCGTAATTAGTTCCATAAATTACTGGAACTTTTAACACTGTGTATTCACTTGCTTCTTCCCAACAGTGATCCCACATCGATGTCGCACTATTCTGCGATATGATTCCCGTATTTACCTGCTTATCCTTCTCCACATTTACTTTACCTCCCCTCTCCCTCTCAAAGCTTTCTGAACGGACTATAAATATTTTTCCAAAAAGGAATATTTAACAGTCAGTAGACGGTTACCACGTGCGTCTGTGGTACACCCGATGCCGAGCCGAAAAAAATACTTCAGATTTTCAAAAGAAAGAACGAAATGAGCTGAGGTTTTTAAATAACATAATTTGAGTATTTTCTATATCTAAAATTTTCATATTGCGGCTATGGTGGTACAGATTGATAGTATTTTGGAAACATAATTTATCCTGAAAACTACACATACGTTCACCCTATTTATCTATTAGCCATTTATAATACTTAAGGCTAAACGCTTAGTTGCTTTTAAGGTAGGCCTATTTAAATACGGAAAAGAATTGTAGACAAACAACAGCAAGAAATTTGACTAATGCATTTTAGAAGAACCATCCTGGCATCAAGTAAAATTATTTTGAGAAAACATGGAAAAACGAAATCTAATAGCCGACGGAAATTTAAACCAACGCAAACAGTCTTCTCACTTTGGGAGCCACCATGGCATTTTCTACAAGCAAGAATGGTCTTGGAAAAAGACCGCTGTCTGTCTTACAGTTAGTGACGTTGGTTAATTCCATATGCAATGGAGCTTTTAAAATTCTTATGCCTACATTCTGTAGGAAAAGGACGATTGCTTTTCAAACTGGAATAAGCTGATCTTGTAAAAGTAAAATGATGTTTTCTTCGAAAACTAATGGAAAGGTTACATACGTGGTTATAAAAGTGTATTATGGCTGATTTCGGGTTCATGAGAAACGATGTAATTAAGATCTGAAATCTTTAGTTGATCAAATATTTGTGCGTCTACAACTAGGCTGCAAAATTAGATATATTAAAAAAGATTCATGTCCGAGTTAGTTTGTACTTATTGTTCCAATATATCTACATGTTACGTTCAATTAATAAAAACTGAGCGTTATGGACGAGCGATAATGTTCTGGCCTCGCATTCGAGAGGATGCAGGTTCAAATCCCCTTCCGGCTATCCAGATTCGAAATTTCTACCGTTTTTCCAAATCACTCAAGGCAAACGTAGGGATAGTTCCATCAAAAAGCCCATTCGTAGCTCCCTGTCAATTCCCGTCTACACTGATCTCTAAGTCAAGCTGAAATAAAATTTAGAAAAGTTCAGAAAGCCCTGTTCCTCGTGGCTAAACGGTTCTACTCCCGTATAAGTCTTTCATTTGTTAACAACAGCCTCAGGTAGCGATATAAGCAAGTTGGTTGAACGAGGATGAGGAAAATCGCATGCCTGAAATGTCTGATAATTTCCTTGTTCTGTGGGCCTATGGAATTGTCTCCCGTGTTAGCAGACCACGACAGCAGACACATTCACAAATTCCTTCGCTAGAGTTCCGACCAAGATACTTAAGCTGGCGCTAGCAGTGTATGGGGCTACAACACTGTCATCGCACTGTAAAGATCACCGATTCCTGTCCGTTCTCCCATATGGTTGCTTTTGATGAGTGTAGTGTTTTCAATAACGTGCACTTCAAGGTTGTTGTTGTTTTTTTTAAGGAAAAAGCACCTTAGTTACGGAACATTGATTATTTCATTATATAATCAAATAGTGCAAGTAGAACATTACAAGATGCAGTGAGAGTATTCTAAAGTCAAAATCCACGAGAAATGATTTTCAGAAATTTTTAACTACTAATACATATTAGTTCAATGTTATTTTTCAACATTTTAATCGGTCCTCTAACTATGAAGTAATTTTAATAATGTGTGATATAAAGTTGTTTTGATACTTCGGCAAATGGCTGTCACTGTATTTGTAGGTGATCGTAATAACTCTAAGGAGCATATTTCGAGTACGGATGGTCATATTCACAAACCTTATAGCTAACTCTACTGAACAAGGTTCTTCACTTCCTCTGAGCCACTGGTAAACAAATACTTTCTTTTTTTTTTAATGGCTTTTGGCAGCTGAGGCCATATAGCCAGCTCAATGTGTTATATTAAAGCTTCCAGTGAATCAGTTAAATCCAGTGTTTATATAGTCTTCAAAGTGCGGACGCCACAGGACGGACAGGACACACACACAGGCAGACAGACACACAACACTTAACATCCATGCCCGCGGCCGGATTCGAACCGGCGACCTTCGGCACTCTAGCCCCTACGCTACCGAGGCCGGCAACAAATACTTCCTTGAAACGTTGTTAGATCGGTTACTTCCTTCTTGCGTCTGAACTGTAATTTCCTTGAGCCCGCACGAAATTTTTTCTTATTACATAATGACCACGCTTAGTGTTAAAGAGATTAAATCCTATACACTCAACTGAAATTAATTACTCCTCCCTGTGTACTAAAGAGCTTCACTACAGTCCACCTAATTTCCAATTTTTTTTACCTTATACATTTTTTAGAACTCGGTCATGTTACTAGTTGGCACCAAACAAAGAATATTTTTTGTGAGATGAGATGGACCTGTGAGATAGTTTTGAAGACGACCTTTTGGTTCAGTAAAATTGTTATTAAATCTTTAATGGCTTTCCTCCCGATAGCCATCATCAAATTAAGCCATTTTGTGAGATTATTCTGTGTACTGACGTATTTCCAAGCTCTTTTTGATCAGACGATACAAGAACATACAACAACACCTACTTTAACACCCATGCCCCTGACCGGAATCGCACCAGTGACCGAGAATCCCGGTAACGCTCAAGCCATCCCATTTGGTAGGACAGGGGTTCAAACCTTCGTGCATCCATCCGTATTACGATATTCATGATGAACCGAAATCACTACGTGAGTGCCGGGATGACTCCGTGAAATGGCCATGGCTGAATTCCTTCCAGAAACATGCCCCCAGTCCTTTTTCCTCTACAATGATTTCAACGTCGATCAGCCCTAAAACAACACCGAAGTAGAGACTTTAAACATGTGGAAATAGCACTCTAGCCCCTTTGCTACCATGTTCGGCCGTTGAATAAATAAATCCAACAAGGAAAAGGTCCAAAACACACCACAGAGATGTAATTACTTTTTATTTGAGAAATTACTTTTTGCTTCTAGCTTTACATCTCATCGAGGTCATTAGAGGCAGGAAAGGACTACGGGCAAGTACTGGGGAGGAATTCGGTGATGGCCTTTTGAAGGAACCATCCCGGCACTCGCCTGAAGTGATTTGGGGAAACCATCTAAAACGCTTACCTGGATGGCCAGATGGGGATTCGAACCCACGACCTCCCGAAAACCAGATTAGAGTGTTACCACATACGCAACGCGTTTTTTCTACTTCCTCATTTCTTCGCCGCAATGTGATGTGAACTGATATACTGATAGTATTGGAAACTGGGATCGGGTAAGAATTTCAGCCACGGCTTGTTTAAGTAATTTTTCCTGAGTTCAGCTGGAGAGATTTACGGTAACCATGGAATACTGAAATTGGATGCGCGACGGGGTTTGAATTCGCGTCCTCCGAATGCCAGGCAACAGTTTTACCATCGTGCTTGGAAGGTAGGAAGTAATGTTTGACAGAAAATTTTATAGAAGTATCAGTGTTAGTTAGAAACAAAGAGTGTTATGAAAGTTTTCCTGCTTCTATCTTCCAGATTTAAAATGTGAACCGCTAATTCACAATGCAGACGGATTTTATATTTATTTACTGTTATTAACTATTATTATTACTAATAAAACTGTTGCTACTGCGATCAAGTTAAGGTTACCTTCTAAATACGTTATGGTGAAAACAAAATTAAGGTGTTAATATTTCGAACCATTTAATTTTCTAGAAATAGTTTATTTGTATTTCGTGACTTAGTTTACCATTAGAGTTCTTTCGTAAATGATCTTTCTACTTACGCTCAACCTTTGTGTGTATTTGTCACACACAGTTCTATAACGCTGCAGTGCCAGAAAATGTAGCTAATTCCATTAATGCTCTCTTATTGGTTTTCCGTGCGTAATTTACGGGATTCTTCATATAACTGCGTTTGCTAGCGAATTACCAATTGTTAATTCGAGGGAAAAAAATACACAATGGTTATCAAAATTACGAAAAAAGTTTTATCATTCTTCTATAATCAATATATTTGGTTACTTCAATAATTATTGTATTACTAAAAGGGTGATATTAGCGGTTATTTTAACTGTGGAACTCCGAACTTTGCCTCTAAGCGTCTGCGAGTTTCTTGTTGCGCGGGCTCGTTTTTTTCAGTCTTGGGTAAAGTGCTGGGTATGAGAGGTCTATTTTGTCATGAATTTAGTGTACCACCTACCAGTTATGCTGTCCCATGCGGTATTCGTGTCTAGAACGAAGCATAACCGAAAGGCGAGGGGGTCTCGCGAATTCTGTCCCCGACTGTACATGTTAATAAGCCGCGAGGTATGACTATGTACAGCATGTACGCTGCCGACATCAAAATAAAAGAAGTTGACAAACATTTCTTTCATTTGAGTTGCTCTTATGAAGATAAAAACACAAAAAGGTAAAAATTCAGAAGAAGTTATCGGATTCGTACATAAGGTGTACACGCACATACTAGCGATGTTGTGAGGATGTGAGTAGACTGTAACGGAGTTGGCACGTTAAGATCAGTCTTCAGAGAGAATTACTTCTGGAGCGATAGAGACAGGAAGCAGGGGCTGAAGCGTTCGACAGTCAGCCAACCTCAAGAGACAAGATAACCAGACAGAGGGTGTGCCTCGTGGGTTTATAGTAATGCCGCCACCTCATGGAGTTTGATAGGAGTCGCATTCTTGGGTTGCGTTAGGGCGGTTGGTCTTACCTTGCAATTGGCTGGTATGTGGGTCGTACGGGTGTCACCCTGACCCGGTGTCAGAACCAAACGGAACGTGAACAAACCTACACTCGTCGTAAAGGTTCCTGTCGTTCAAGGCAGCCCGTACTAAGGGAGGGTCGTCATATGGTGCGTCAGGCAATACTGAACCCAATGGCATCTGGGGCTACTATCCGGACACAAATAGAGACGTGGTAAAAGAATAAATATTGCTTGGTATATGACTATATGGTGTATGGTCCCTTGAAAATAATAGGTACATCTCAAAACGAGAATCAAGATGTCTTATTATGTTGGTACGATATGAGAAGTTGTTTCTAACATTTTTTCTAGTTTTTATTTTAAAAACGAAAGGATTTACAATTATCGACTCTAAAAGAGGGGTTAGGTTACATTATATCTGGTTATCAACATTTTCACTTGCTATTTATGTTTGGCGTGTGCATGAAGCTTTGTTTTATAATGTACTCCTGCAACAGTCAACGGTGTTGGAATTGCAACTGCGAATTATCTGTCCGTCAATCTTTATTATTTTATAATAATACGTATAAATGTAAGTTCAGTAAGTGTTTGCACATACAAAACAAAAAAGGCAAAAGTCGAATATCAGGATTTCTTTACAGGCTAGTAAATAGGATGAAATGAGCCTTAATTTGCAATATCAATGTTACCATTGTTGACTGACCCTTTGGAACAATGGGAAGATGTGAAAGAAGTATTCGCCATACTTGGTTAAATTAGTTCGCGAATACCTGACAGTTCTTGCAACGTCAGTCCCCGCCGAAGTTTCGAAGGCAGGTAGTACAATGTCAAAAGCAAAAAAACAGATATAACGATTGAATAAACTATTGTTTTTATGTGACTATACTCACGAAGAGTGGGAAGTGTGAGATTAGTATATATTTTAGTTGCTTAATGGACAGTTGAATGAGTCATGGAATTAGCTATTGATTTGATTTATAACTAAAATAAAAATTAAATTTTGCTATATTTAATCTTGTTTGAATTTGTTTTTAATATAATACTTTTTTTTCACATGGTAGGACTACAAAAAGCAACATCATTTATTGCTGCAAATTTCATCACCATAAAAAAATATTGTCCAAATCGTATATAAAAATTTAAAAAAGAACGCTCTAAACTTTGAAATTAAAATTTGGTATTAAAATAAAATAAATAAATAAAGAAAACCTCAATCCCATTGATTGATTTTAACAGTATCATGCTACCAACATTTTTCTTTCGATATCTCAAGGTATCAATACTTTTTTCGATACTTTAATGAGTACGTACGATAATTTTTTTTTCACCGATACTACTCATGAACACAGCATCGATACTTTTTATTCGATACCGTGTCCTTAGATACAGGTATTCTACTGCCTTTACCATGTTACGACTATTGGCATCGGCCAGACGACGGCTACACCGTCCGCTTCGTCCGTTGCCGGAGCCCAAATGCTGCATTTAGATTGGTGCTATATGCAGGAGACATGGACAGTGGATGAGAGGCATTGCAACATGTTCAGCGATAGCTCAGGAGTTCTGCCTGATCATGTATGACCATCATACTCACACAATTCAGCGCCGAGGGAAGAAGACCAATCCTGCTAATGTTGTGGGAGTGGTATCTGCGTAGCTCCTGGCATCATGGTTTGGCCAATCCAAGAGACCCTGAAGACACAATGCTACGTCAGTGATAATGTGCGTCAGCATTGTCTTGCCCCGCCTGATGCAGAACAAAATGGAAGTCCACACACGGCACTTGTGTCTATGAACTGCCTGCGTCATGAGTTGGTCCTCCTGTGGCGATATAGATTCCCTGACATGACTCAGACTCAGTACCTGCAGGATCTCGAGGGCCATTTACGACAGCTTTAGGCTGATTTACCGTAGAATCAATGGCTATACGACTCGTTTCCTCGTCGACACTTGAATCTCAGGTTGAGGGGGTGCGACACCCTACATAGATGTGATCCATTATTGCAATCATTGGATAAAAGTAATATACTCCTACAGTTTGATTTCACTATCAGCGCTCACCCTGGTGGCTCAATGTTTTGAAGTGATAATTTCATAGGCGCGTTAGGCGATGTTTGGTCGCAGGTAAATCTATGAGTTCGTGACTTCCCGTTACCAACATGCTATGACGAGTTGCGCATATAATATGCGCGTTGGACGCTTTTTGGATGGGTAAAATCTTACGAGTTCACGTCATTAACATGCTGCAATGGCAGTATATGTGTAACTATAAGTATGACGCTTTGACAGCCGTGAAAGTATAAATTATACTTGTATCTAATATATAAAAATGAATATTTGTTTTGCTTTTTTGCCAAAGTTCTTCCTACAAATACATAGTTTTTGTCCAATTTTGATGGAAATTTCCATAAGCATTCTTTAAAACAAATATAGAAATACCGTTTACGTTTTATTTTCAATACCTAGCCCTCCTTCCTTCCTTCCTCACCTTAATTTCTGTCAACGTGTTCATACAAAACCAAAAGATTTATCCGATTTGGTT
>JARYHS010005297.1:0-30170 GCA_031002005.1 Vandiemenella viatica
GATAAAAGTGAATTACCATCATGTTTCACCTTTGTTTTGGATGTTTTGAGTATTGTGAGTGAGAACTGTATTAGTCAGTGTGATGGTGTTGCTATGTGGAACCTAGAAATTACTTCCAAAGTCGCAGGTGATAGGCGAAACTTAGAAATATTTTGGTAGCAAACATCTTCTACCAGCTCACTTAATTGGATTGTCATAATGATAACATACATAAGTGAATGCTGTATTATGGTATGCATGTGTTTCATATTGATTCAAAATTTGATGAACATGCACATTCTAGTTTGTATTGATTTCCATATACCTGTGGTTTCTCCAAATTTTCAAAATAAATTCAGTGAAAATTAAATTCTCTTGCAAAGTTTCTCTGGCAATAGACTATGTTTTAATGGTTGCTGCCTTTTAGTAGAAGCATTTTAAGGAAGTTGGTGAGTACAGGCAATAACTCTGCAAATATAATTTATTAGCACCATAAGCACCAGGAAAGGTGATAACACCATACAGTTATAGTTAAAGAGCAGTAACTGTCTCCACTCCAAGATAGAAAATCTGATTACAAAACTTGAGTAAATAGTATAATGATAAAACTGGGTCAGATAATTATAACATTATAGCAATTATAACGGTGAGTAGCTGTATGGCAGTCATTGAAGGCATGCATTAGTATAGGGCCCTAAGGAATATCAGCAAAAGAATTTAGAATACTACTAGTTAGGATAGGAGAACAATGAGTAAATGAGTACTTGCAAATGTAAGGAAGTAAGAAAAACTTTATTTGTGATTTGGGAAGTCATTATGAGTTATCCGGGTGGTTATAAAAAATACGCTTCAAACAGTAAAAGAGTTGAAAGTAAAACTGTACATAAAGATAGATTATGAAAGTTTAAGGATCAATTGTTGTCCATTAGGTACTAGCCCAGCCTTAGAAGCATTTCTCCAACCTGCTGCAGGTAATGGCTGAAATTTCCTACAAAATCCTACTTTACACATACTTGCAGTATTGCAACTTCTTTCCATGACAAGTTCTTTAAAAATTAGGAACACAACATGTTGCTCTTCTCTTAAAATTTCTTATTAAAGGGGATTAGAACATTCACAATGCTGCTGCATACTGTACAAGCCAATATCTTCTTGGTCACTACTTGTTGCTGTCTACCAGAAAGAAAGACATATCAGTCTCTTTCTACAGCATGCAAACCAACCTTAGCAAACAGTATGCTTTGACAAAGACAGAATTCATTTATAAATTTTGGATCTTTCTCTTTTTTTAGTAAACTCTACCAACTATATTACATATTTTACAAGATAAATAAAGTCTCTTACAATTAATAATAATTGATTTTATAGAATTAGTGGTAGTTTTAGCTTGCCACACATTAAATTAGTTAAAGATAGTAATTTCTGTGTCTCAAGCACTAGCATGGTTAATCTCTAAATTAAGTATTTTGTTCAAAGTGACATCAGATCTTCTACTGCAATACCATCATATGTAATAACATTGAGTATTGTTGTAATATGAGATAATTGTGGTTGAGCAACATATAAACTGTAATTATCATTTCTTATCAATTTTTTATAACCTTCATAATCTATAATAATGCTAAAAACATAAAAAGTAAAGATTTAGCAGTATTGCAAAACAGTAATAATATTCTTTATTATCACATAAAGAGGAAACAAGTGATGTGGCTGACTGATTAAACAGCCACAGGAAGAAAAAAAAATACATACCTTCAGAATATGATTTTCCCAAGACTTTAACAACTGGGGAGGACTTATTGCTTCTGCCTCTTCCCTCAGCAAACGAAAAAAATAATCAGGTTTTCGGTTTACACATTCTTCTTCTTCTTCTTGAATATATTTTGAAATGTCAACTTTCGTTTCAGCTGCTAACTTTTTTCTAAAACAGAGTTGAACGTTTGACATACACACAATTGTGAACAAATGAGTAAATAAATACATAACAATGTTAAAAGTAAACATCATAACATTCTATTAAACAGTATCAGAAACATATGGCATCTTGAAATTTGAGTAACTAAAACAGTAAATTTCACCTGCAAACTACAAGCAAAAAATTACAACCTAAAACTGAAGAAAGCATTGAAAACAAGAAAAGAATGGATACAATTTCCTTAAACAAAGACTGACTGATGTTGCCATTTAATCCATATTTTATGAGATCAGGCAAATGTACAAAACTTAACGGTTAGAAAGGAGATATTTAAAATTTGCAGTTTCTTTTGCTTGGAAACATGGTGCTCAGAATTTTCATATATTTATTTACTTTTTCGCTGTAATTAGGAATTGGTTAGTATATGCTTCTACTTCCATTACATCTAAAATTTAAATCTTGTATTAAGTAATATGATGCAAATAATGAAAAGCAAATCATGACACTTTACCAATAAATATCATTAAAATATGGACAGAAATCACAGAAATTACAAAATATTTATGAACTAAGATTTTACAATTTTCTTAAGAATGGAATACTAGTTACCAGTAGCAAAGAAGATATTGAGCAATTGAATTTCACTAACTTAATTTAATTTTGATGGAGCATGTTCTCCCTTGGTAATTTCCTACAACTGACACAAATGTAAATGATACTCTTCCACTTGTCTTCTAGAATCAAGTATATTTCTATAAGATACCTAAAAATATTTTCATAGGCTCCCCATGAGATTGGAAGACATCACAAATTATAACAATTGAAACAAACTTTGCCACCCTTTCTCTCTCTCTCTCTCTCTCTCTCTCTCTCTAACTGTGTGATCAAGATACATAGACATCTAGATCTATGATAAAAATGAAATTTTAGAAACTTTTCAAAACATTAATAACAAGTTTAATATGAGTTTATATTATAACTAGGTACAATGTAGGACTGTCTATTTACAGACATTTGATAACACTAACTACTGGACAATTCATACATTTCATTCTTACAAACATTTGTATTAAATGATGAAGCTAACTGGAAGTTGCTTCTAGGCGATATAAATAATGAAGCAAGGGGAAATTAATCCACGACATACCGAAGTTGATGGCTGCAATGAGAGAATACAATTAGGTGGACAAACAAATACACAATATTTCAGCAACTGCCTTCTTCATTAGGCTCTGTACGTGTGCACACACAGGACATCACCCAATGATCAGCTAGGTAGCAGGGGGAAGGGTGGGGGAACGGCCAAGGAGTAGACTACCGATATACTGGCATTGTCTGATATAATATATTGCAGGCAATGGTAAAATGAACATATGTAGCAAGGGTATCAAGCTAGTATTGACATGAAAAGTTATATCTAGTAAAAAAAATGTGTTGGGTTAAGTGGTTGGATTTTAATGGTGGTTAAGGCCAGTTGGTTTCCAGGATATTCTAGAATGCTAGTTCTCATCTCCGGAGTTCTGCTGCAGTGGTGCTATTGGAGAAAACACTGACTGCTCTCATGGTAAAACAGTTGTTGAGATTGTTGGAATCATGGCTATTGGCATGTTCTGGTATTGGAAGGTACAAGTTGTGGGTGTGGACTGTTTGTCTGCAGCCATTCATTCTTGTACCTTCCAATACCAGAACATGCCAATAGCCATGATTCCAACAATCTCAATGACTGTTTTACTTTGATTCAGTCAGAGTTTTCCCCAATAGCACCACTGCAGCATAACTCCGGAGATGGGAACTAGTGTACCAGAAAATCCTGTAAACCGGACACCCACCTGGCCTTAACCACCATTAAAATCCAACCACTTAACCCATCACGTAGTTTTTTTTTTCTACTTCTGACTTTTAAACTATCTTAAGAAAGTTATTTCACTGAATTGAGTTTAAAGTTTTTTTGGAATTAATGATAAAGTTTACAACTTGTTCCGAGGAGAGATAATTTAACTTTTAGTATTTACATTTTGAATTTTACCCTCGTGATGCAACACCTATCCTGTGATGGTTAAATTGATACTGTCTGTTTACGGAGACATGACATTCCCATCCTAAACCAACCAAGTACTTCTGGAAACTGCCTCTCCAAGGGAACACTGGTTGGCTTTTTATAGTCTTGGCTAATCTTTAGCTGATGTGTTCCAGAATAAAGGATTATTCTGAATTAGTGCTTTAGTGAATTACAAAAATCCCTTCTTCTCATGGCACACTATTTTTACTCAGATTTTCCCAAAACTTTTATATCTGATAGTGTGAGTCTTTCCCAATCTTTTAAGTTATTACAAATTTTCTTGTAATTATCCTCGTTCAAGAGTTATTAATTCCTGGAAATCACACATGGTGACGAAATCAAGTTTCAATACTAAAATTTCTTTTTTCTTCCTTTAAATTTCAAGTTACCCTCACACTGTTACATTATTATTATTAATTCAATTTTTCTCTCATTTAAGCCTACTTTAATCCTCATAGCTGTTTTATTTCCAAAATTCCAATTATTTATTTTTGTGATATCTCTTTAGATAAAATTTTAAACCTATAAATATCACCCATCAAATTGAACGTAATTTTATACTTTACTTGTGAAAATTGAGGCAACAAATGGGGTTAACATAAAATTTTCACTTTTAGCTTTTCCTGTTTCTATCCGAAAATGGTTATAATTCGATCTAAAAAGTGCTTTATTATTAAGTAAATGATTATAAAAATTATTTTATATATGAATTACATGTAATAGGCCCTTACTAAATGGTTTAGGCAAAATAATGGATATATAATGACATTATGTTCTAAACTGAAAAGTGCTTTACTATTAAGAAAATGATTATAAAAGTTATTTTCTATATGAATGGTGTGTGATAGGCCTCCTGCTAAATAGTTTAAGCAAAATAATATATATATAATAATGTTAATTTATTTCAACTAATTAATTATGTTCCAATACTGTAATATTATTTATAGGTAGAATTTAAATCGAAATTCAAATTTATATTAACATAATAACATTTAAGACTTTAAACCCACAAGCTAGTTGACTACTTCTTCAGTAAGCACACTGCTTTAGTAACATTCACAAGAAATTATACCTACTTCATGTTACACATCTAGTGCTACTTTATGGCTGTGAATGACGATGAAGAGTGAGTGTAGAGTGATTTTCATGTAGTGTAAAGATAAATGAAAATAATAATCCTTGGATTTGGTATTCATAGTCTTTTTTATGTCAAAACTATAAGGGGGTGGCATCGTTTGGTGGGTATTTACCTATTTTGTTATGCAATAGTTTACTGACAACTTTCCACATCCCACCAAACTA
Organism: Vandiemenella viatica; assembly: GCA_031002005.1. Classification (NCBI taxonomy): domain Eukaryota; kingdom Metazoa; phylum Arthropoda; class Insecta; order Orthoptera; family Morabidae; genus Vandiemenella; species Vandiemenella viatica. The sequence goes on from JARYHS010005297.1 coordinate 5,256, forward strand.
GTCTCTTATATTAGGATCCATGGAAACGAATGTATTGGGATGTATTGTATATTTAGTATCTACATCCAACTAATGAATAATTATCAAAAACTCTCTCTACACATGCTATTGATGGCTTCACTATTGAGTCCAGATAATTGCAACTAAACGTAAACTGTTCATTTGGTAAAGTAAAGTAACTCATGAACAAAATTCTTCCTTTAACAGGACTCAAACTTCAGTTGAGCTAAAAGCTGTTATTTGGTTAACTCATGCTTGATGTTAATATCATATTACTTACAAGTAATCCTGGACATCTCGTTTTTTCTTTTGAGCAATGTGAAAGTGCAGCAGAGGATTCTTGTCACATTCTTCTTTATCAAATTGACCGGCCACAGGTAATGGCTTCAATTTAGGAATTTTTGTTTTTGCAGTCATAAATTGTTTTATTTCCTCCATGATGCTATAAATTTAAAAAAAAGGAATCAATAAAAAAAATTAAAAATGGGATCAAAGTCTAACTGTGAATAAACCAACAATAAAGATAAAACACAATGGATGTTTTGATCTAAACAACTTTATTTCTTTTTTCCTTTTTCTTACATTACTAATAAAAAATTATGACAACTGAATCATATCTCTAACATTATTGTCAGAAACAAAAAAAAAGTAGTTTTATGACGAATTACACTGCTTAATGCTTAATGAGGCTTTCAAGAATGTCAAATCCCATGTAGATGTTGACTGCTATTCTTTTAATATTTATACTCAGTGTACAGAAATATCCCTGCAATTTTTTCTACAATTCAGCCACCCAAAACCACTTGGTCACTGGTTACCTGTTTACACAGGATGTTAGTCTGAATCATGAAAAGGTGGAAGGAACTGATTTCCTGCCTGAAATATCACCCAGCCAATTGGAGGAAATCACCTAGAAACTGCAATCAGGATAGCATGTATGTGGCTCATATCCAGTGATCTTCTCTCTCCCCATTCCAGAGTGTGTTGCCCTAAAACTCTGAGCTGCACTGTTGTGTTAGAACATGTTAATATAATTATGAATGAAAAATTATTAGACTCAAATCTCATGGCTTTAATTGTGCTGGAATAAATATTTAATGAACAGCAGACAATTTACCAAGTAGATAAATACTAATAACACATTTATTTCCAGACACACATTTTACTGAAATAGCTTGAGGGTCTACCAAAAAATGATGTGTAAATCAAAATTGTAAATCAGTTGTTACACTTTTCTACTGTACAACTGAGTCTTTGGTTACTGAAAATGAACTGGATAGTTAAATCCAAACCCCAAAGATACAAAGAACTTTCCTCAAATCTCAAGACTATAGAATGGCTCCCGAGGTCAAATAACCCTCTTGTTGATAGCATGGTGCAATACACACCGTAAATAAGAAATCTAAGCATGGTGCTAACACTTCTAGAGTGCTTTTTTTTTTTTTTTTTTTTTTTTTTTTTTTTTTTTTTTTTTTTTTTTTGAGAAAGTAGTACATCTGTCAATCCCATATCTGTATAGACTCATAACTTGCATTTTTTTTCAATAGCTCATCTTAAGAAATAACTGTGTATTATGACACTAATCTGGTAAGTCAACACTCCAGCCATGTTATATCTCTCTACAATATACTGCTGCTTTCAATCCCGTATTTTATTCCAAACATTCAGCAGATCTAGCAGCAGTCTGTAGATTCCATGGGTAGATATGCTTAAAACCATCTACAGGAATTGTCTACACTGCCAGTTCCATTTCAGAGCTGGATAGTCTTTTTCCTGTTACCAGGTCAACCACACCCTTTAAAACCCACGCCTTGCCCATCCAACCCAAATCCAGCCACCAGACCAAAACTATCTCAGTTTTTCTCCAACTCCTAAATTTGATCAGACCACCTTAGCCCATGCCTCAATAATGTTCTGTTGTACTCTCCACTGGAGGTACCTCTTTGCCTCTTAGAGAAGTAAACGTGATACTTTGGTTGACCATGAGTGCAGTCTCCAGAGTATCCAGCCACTATCAACTCTTGACCCACCCGTTCCATTCAACCATCCTCTACAAATGTTCCAAGATTTTGTTTCCACCAGCTTGGTTTCCCCCAGTTTCTTGAAATCGCTACCCAGAGGCACCAATCTGGAATCATCAGAAACCTGTGCCATTAGGACACTTTCCTCAAGTCCAAATATAATCTTTCTCCCAGCAGATAAGGTCTAAATTACAGTGGTCATGAATAATTGTGACTACAAGGCTGAGGACCTTCACCAGTTGTCCGACACTAACATTTGCCGCCCCCTGAGCACAGCTGGGAAGAGAACCGTTTATTGCAGAAATTTAACGTTTAAGTTAACTTAAAAAATCATGAACGCTCTTCTTAACTTCCGTTAAAGTGAACTCCCGTTCACTTTAGTCTGTTACATTGGTTGTTCACGTCATTTCATTTGTTTGAATAGCACGCCACGGCATAGTGGTAAGTTCAGCAAGTCGAATAGCGAACAAATTAGGTAACATGAAGTGCAAGTATGAGTGTGATGCATATTTAACTATTATGCTAGGCATGGTGTGGGTGTGAGCAGGGACGCTAGGGTTATAGAGCATTTGTATTTTATGTCTAAAAACCGGTTACACATTTCAAATACAGTCAATGATTGATTTTAATATTTATATAATTTAACATTTTTTACTAATACAGTTCCACTTTTTAGTTTGTGCTGGTTTGGAGTTTGTTAGTGCAATAAATGAAATTGATATTCATTTTATAATTACATCATGGAAACTGAAGAACTAGAAACTGTTAGTGAAAGCAGTAACTCTAGCAATAGCAACAAGAAGATTAAAAATCCTTGGCCATATTTATGCAGTTATATTGCATTTAAATCAAGATTGCGAGAACAGTTGATTTATGAATTCAAACTGTGTTTGACTAAACTTTCTGCAATCAAGGCTAATCTTTTTAGCCTTATTAATCTTAAACAACACATGGGTAAGAAGCAAACATACAAATATTTAAAGTCTGAAAAAAAGAAAAGAAAATGAAAGCAGGATCAACTCTTTGGAAAAGGAAAAACAATCCAAACCCTTCATGAAGTGCTGTGGATTCTCCTGATGTAGACAGTAGCAGAAGTCTTTTTTCCATCACCATCAGCTAACAAAAGGTTATGTTAACAAAGCATTGGTGAATCTTTTGGCATCATAGTTACCGGCAGCAGCCTATCTTAAGCTGATCCGGACCAATGCATTGTAATTTTTTTCCGTTGCCAACATGATTGAACTATGTGTTGTAGAATCTGAGGAACATTGGGTAGATGTGTCGTTGATGGTTAACTTTTTTAAGCGATAACTGTAACTCGTGTTAAATTTGCAAAAATGCTTTAACGATTAATTTTTAGAGTAGCGGGTTAATGGTTAACGAAGTTAACTTTTGGATTAACTGTGCCCAGCTATGCCCGAGTTACGACACCACACCTACAATCTGCAAGAGGATAAAGGATTTTATATAGTTAAACCAGCCCATCCTAAGTCTCATTAATCAGTCCATCTCACTAATATATAAACATAAGTTTCCCGGCGAATGTGATGCTTGAAAATCTCTCTGGCATGCGGCCAGGTCAGTTGATCGTAGATGAACGAATTATTGATGGCGTAACGTGCCATCATCTTCAGGTTGCGTCCACTGGTCAACATGAGGAGCGCAGTCCAGGACGCGACTGACGGTCCAACACAGCACCGTCACTGCCTTTTCTTTGCAGTTAGATGGAGGGTGGAGGATATTGTCTGAAGATACTGCGTTCAGCAGTAATTAGATGGTTCACGACTTTTCTGTAGGTTCATCTTCACGACTTTTCTGTAGGTTCATCTTCACGGTGGTGTCTGGTTCTTTGCGTAACTTGTTATGACTTCCGTCAGTAACATGGTTTGTTGATGGAGCAGCGGCATTATGAAGCTTAAGCTTATGCTTTTGGAGTTCATGTTGTCTGCCTGTTGTCGATAGTGGTGAGTAGTAGACTGCTTCAACATCGCGACTAGCTCTGGACTGGTCATTGCTGGTCGTCAACTATTGCTGTTGCCGCTGTTGAGCTCCCCTGCGTAGGTCATCTTCTGTGTCTGCAAGTTCTTGTTTCTGTGGCTGTTGGATGACTGGGTGGCTCTGCCCTCGGTAAGGGTGGATTCAAGATGACACAGACTATTTCTCTGCAGAGGACTGCTGGTGACAGTTGCATGAAAGTGAGTGGTCTCCGGCGGTAATCCCCTGGAATCTTGTGTGCTTGTAGTGGTCCCGAGGCGCTGCTGTGGATGCCTCTTACGTTGTAGCTTTCATGATCTACAACCTCTGTAAGAAGCCATGTGCCCAGACCCACAGTTGCTGCAAGTTGGTTCATCAGGGGGTTTCTTGCAGGCTGCGAGATCGTGACCGCCTCCACAACGAACACACCTGGCGTAGTGCCAGAAGTTCTGACACATGAAGCACTGAACCACCCTCACTGCGACTCCCACAGGGGGGTACTTCTTGGCAAGATGGTGGTGCTCGCGGCTAGTCAGGGCCTGTTCGAAAGTAGCGGCGTCGCAGGTTGGTACATACCAGCTGAACAGAAGTTCATCTAGGTGGACAGTGATGGTAAATTTCCACTGCTTGGGATTTCCGCGATCGAGTAGTTTTCTCCACACTTTCATATACCAATCTTCTGGTCTGACGCCTTCCAAGAATCATTCAGTAGCTCCAGAAGGAAGGTACGAGACCTCCGCCCAGCTGCCAACTTTCCATGGGAAGGTGCCACCAGCAATGCACTTCCTCTTTGATTTAACCTTCTTGGTCAAGGCAGTCTGCACAGGCATCTCGGGAGCACAAGTAGGTGCATCAGTGTCTGCCTTGGCGCTGACAGATTGGTACGAATGTGTAGACTTGGTGGAAACAGTCTGCACAGCCGTCCTGGAGGTGACAATAGATGCAGTTTTGTCTGCCATAGTGAGCACTGGTGGGGGTGGCGCGACGGAGGTAACATACAGACTGATGGTCATTGCTCGATGCGCTGGAGTGCGCCACCCCCAACACCGCTATCAGAGCGCTGCGGCGGGAGTGGAGGGAATGAGTAGGAGGGAATAAATACAGACATGGCCGGACCAGACCAGCAGTTGCGTCCTGGATTGTGCTCCTCACGCCGACCAGCGGACGCAACCTGAAGATGATGTCACATTATGGCATCGAAAATTCGTTCATCTGCAATCAACTGACCCGGCCACATTCCCTAGAGATTTTCAAGCAGTCCATTTCAATCTTCATTCCCAGAAACCCATGCACCCCAACTCCTTTCATGCTTCCCAAGGTCCAAAAGCCTGGCAACCCTGGATGCCTCATAGTTGCCGCTTATGGTTTGCTGACTGAACATATCTCTGCATGGGTAGACCAACACTTACAACCTATTGTCAGCCAGCATCCCTCCCACATCAAAGACAAACAAGACTTCCTCCTTCCTCTGTCTTCTATGTCCAGACCTCTTCTCCAAACATTGAATGACTTCCTTATGCACCAACATTCCACACTGGTATAGACTTAGCTGATGGAAAATTTTCTACACCAGTTTCATTATTTAGATCCTTAGGGAAAATGATCTTCTCAGTTTCCTTAACAGCCTCAATACCTTTAAGATCTTGAAATTCATACAGACCTATTCTCCAACACATGCCACATTCCTAGATGTGGATTTATCCCTCACTAGTGGCTACCTTAGCTCATCCATCCATACCAAAGCTACAAATCTACAACAGTACCTTCATTATGACAGCTGCCATCTTATCACATCAAATGCCCTGTCCCCTACAGCCTTGGAATTTCTGGTAGATGCATATGTTCTAACCAGCGGGCCCTCACACTGTGTTCAAATAACATCTCTCAAGTTCTGATATCCCATAATCACCCACTAAATTTAGCTCATAAACAACTTTCGCATGCTACATCACAACTAACTTAACCTATAAACCATCCCAAACCATCAAAAACCAACCACAGTGCAGTTATGGTCACCCAGTATTAGCCAGGCCTAGAATCAATTAACTGAGCCCTTCGACTAGGTTATGATTTCCTTTCTGCCTGCCCAGAAATGAGAAATCTCCTCCCTAAAATGCTCCCTCACCTGCCTAGAACCTGCTTCAGTAATCCTCCAAACCTCAGCCAACTCCTGGTCCATAAACATGCACCTACCTAACTTGCAAGACAGCACTAAGGCCCTTTTCCTTGTAACAGATCTTGCTGCAAATTATGCAACATGCACCCAGCCTACACTACCTTCAGCAAACCAATAACTGGGTAAAGCTTCCCCATCATAGGACTTGCCACAGGAGTATCCTCTCATCTAATTTATCAGCTAACCTGCAACCATTGTCCAACGTCATACATAGGTTTGACCATAAATCCACTGTCCTTTGGAATGAAAGGACACAGACTAACAATATTTACTCGCAACTTTCACCACCCAGTACCTCATCATGCCACCATGCATGATACACACAATTTCAATTTTTCCTTCACCATCGGTACAATCAAAGTACTCTCAGACTGAAACAGCATTTCTGAATTGTTTGTCCAACAGTTACCCACTTACCAGCCGAGTTATCTCTCCATGTATACTGCCCTTATTTACAGCTTGCTATCAAGTGTCCTGAAGTGAAACTTGCTTTATACTGTGTTATGGCTTTCACTGCAATGTCCTCCTACCTCTTTCGCTCTCTGCCCTAGCAGCTGGTCTGACTAAACATCCACTCACTGCTTTGACTGCTATCTCAGCCAGCTGAGGAGCCTCAGCACATAAGGGATACATATACTAGACAAACTATTCTTACTCAGAGCAAGGGAACATAAGATTCATGCATTCCCTTAAGCAGAGGTGTTCATAGGGGTTGGCGAACAGGGGGCCTCACTCTTCCAGAGGGCCTAGCGCAACAACCCGAGTTAAAAAAAATTTATATTAAAAAAAAAATATTATTAGCTATTAGTGATAACAATAAAATAAAGTTTGTTAATCAATAGTTAAGTATATATTAATAAGTACCTAATCAAAATTTCCCATTTAGATTTTTTCATATCACATTCGTATAATAAGTAAGATTAATGGTATCAAAATTAAATAATTTATCACTGAATAATAATAATTTTTGTAATTTAACTGCAAAACATAGTAAAAAAATTCATTACTTTTTTAATATCGCGCCTCGCATTTTAGAAAAACCACCTGAACGCTCAGTTTTGTTACTTTCATAGTGTTAAAGATTTACGCTCGGGCAATCCCCATGTTTCATTTCGTTTGTATATTCTTGTCACCTTAGGCTGGAAGATCGAGTCACAGGTACTATTCCGCACCGTCACCACATTGACAGTCGGCCTAGTGAAGACTCGCCATTCCTATTTTTACACTTGTCCCTAGCTGGGCAATGTGACAAAATTGTTCCTGCTGTCTTTAGTCTCCTTTAATGTTTTCATTTGTTTGTTTCCCTAAAAGTGAGTTGAAAGTCACAGGCTGTGCTAGAAATTCGTTTATAAATCCAGGCATATTTGTTATGCCTAACTTTCATACTCAGGCATAAAATGAAACTGTTAGGCACAATTATATTATAATTATAAAAATACAGATGTTACATCTTACAACCTACTCCAACTCAATTTAAAACTGTAAATAGGCCCAGAAAAATTAATTTGGTTTGCATGTGCCAATACATCATATACCAAAATTGTGAAATAATTTAATATGATTATTGATTTCATTGAACTTTGACAGTAACTTTTGAATTACACAAAATGATCTTCATCTTCAGAGGTTTAATTCCCAAATATTTTTGAATTTTTTCCCGATTCATCACCATAGGATTATTTCTTTTAAATACAAATATGTCAATACGTAAAATAAAAATTGTAAAATATTTTCCTTGATGTACAAATTCTAAGAAGAATTTGATTCCACAGTTTCCGTGTACAATTTAACAGCAAGATTGCAGAAACAAACATATTCAGTTTATTAAATATATTGTAGCTGAATAGTACATCCAATGATTCTCCACATTAAATATCAGGAAAAATGCCTTACGGCCTTACCCGAAGTGCTGTGTGTCACTTCTTATCAAGGAATTCTGGTCTGTGAGGGTTCTGTGTGATTTTCCACCAGTCAGCCACAGCTAGGTTGGGATCAAAATCATGCAGTGAAGGTCCATTCACTTTTATGAGTAATAAGTCGTCTACATTTAGGGTATCCAAACAGTGTCGTTTCTCAGTTTTCATGTTGTTAAGCTCACTGAAACCTCTCTCACATGTTGCAGTGGTGAATGGAAGCACACGGTAACATGAAATGATTTTTAATAAATTTTGATTATTTTCACTATACATTCTGTTCCAAAGCTGAAGACTTGATAGAGACTTCTTGTCCTTAGCCCATATTTTCCAGCACAGAAATTCATCAGAAGCTTGTTCTTTATTTATGGTCACTGCTGCAGGTAAATCCTTGAGAACCTTCAAACCCCTTTACTCCATAATTTAATATATCCTCATTTGGAATGTTAATTGCATCAAAAAGTCTATATATTTTAAACATGCAATTAGATCTTCGAAGCATTTTGTTAATCCAGTTAAGAAATTTCTGAGTATATCTTCATGATCATGTAAAAAATTCTGCAGACCCTCTTTACTCAGTTTTATGCTTTTATATTCACAAGTACCAGTACCCAAGTTACAGTCCTTATCAAATTAAGACACAGTTGCTCCATTGGCAGCAATTAAATTTTTCAGTTTCATTTCGCAGATTGTGAGTTCAGACTCACTTTCTCAATGTTCACCTTGTCATATTGAACATTTTTGGAAAATGTTGACAAAAAATCAGTTACATCATTCAATCAGAAAGCACAAAAATCTCATGAACCGCACCGATTTTAAAGTTTTTAAGTAGTTCGTCACTTTTGCTTCAAGAATTTTATTGTAGTTTTTGTCAGCACAGAAGTCTTCAAAATACGAAACAATGACTGTGAAACTCCTGAGCAATGCTTTTAAAGATCTGTTTTTTGAAGAAATCCACCTGGTGGATATGATAGACAGGTGGTTAACGACTGATTCATCCAATGCTTCAGCCAAATCTTTAAATTGTTTCTTATGCTTTTGGACTTTTAGAAAAAAAAATGTATACATCTTTAGTTACTTTTTCGTATAATTTAGCGTAGTTTATGTTACCGAGGCTATCAGAAACACACAGTTCTATCCGATAAGCAATACAATGCACCGATATAATATTCCCGCACGCGTTGCGTAATTTTGCAACCACACCATTGCTAATTTGCTAACACCCAAATTAACACTTGCCCCATCTAGACATACGCCTACAAGTTTCTCTTTCCAAGAATCACCATCGAATGTTTCATTTAAAGTATCCAAAATACATTCGAATATGCTTTTAGCTAATCCGTCACTTAATGGCTTTGAGTACACGGCTTGTAATTTCTGTATGTTAAACCAATTTCGACACCGTTTTTTTTTTCTTGTAGCTCTAACAAACGTGGGTAATCTGTGAAAGTAAAGTTGCCTTTTGCAACGGAGTAAGCAGTATTAAATAAAACACACATTTTTTGGTGTACTTTGTCACTCATGGCACTCAACGTAAGAGCTAATGGTCTGCAAAGAATATTTTTTTTTTTTTTCGCCACATCTGCCGCACACGAATTCTGATGGACTTCACTTTTGTCATGTTTTTTAACTGTTTCTAATCTAGATATAGCCTTTGCATTTATGAAACTCGTTAAAGATGAATTCGCAAACTGCCTACAAACGACGCAAAACATACCTACCATTTTCGCTGCCTTGTTCTACTGATAACCAAGGAAATCTTTTTTCCCACTTACTCAATGTGTGTTTACCCACGGCATTAGTGGTCGATGTACTGGTGGTAACAGCAGGCATAATAGCTGAAAAAATTTGAACTGTTTTTGATCGTTTATTTCCATGTTGACCTGGATTGCGTGAAGTCGGAGCAGGGCCTTATTTATTTATTTATTTATTTATCAATCTTGTTCCATGGATCCCTGCTGAGGAAGTACCTCTGGGATGTGAAACATGTCATTGTTGATACATATACACATAATATGAGTCATATCATAGTAAATATATATATATATATACATATTTTACAAATACAAGAAATAATAATAAACATACATTTTTGCAACTGAGTTTTGCTAACGTCATAATGAGTACAATTAATTATTTTCTTCAAATTCTTGAATGGAGTAGAAGGAGTTGCCAATAAGATAATCTCTAAGTTTTTGTTTGAATACATCTTTATTATCTGAAAGCTGTTTTATACGATTAGGTAGTTTATTAAACAGATGTATCCCAGAATAATTAACTCCTCTTTGTACTAATGACAGAGATGTTTGTGTTTTATGCAAGTTATTTCTGTTTCTTGTATTGAAACTGTGTACCTGTGAATTAGGTGTAAACAGGTTAAAATTTTCTATGACAAAGCTCATGAGAGAATATATATACTGAGAATACATTGTAAGAATATTGAGTTTCTTAAAGAGTTGTCTGCAAGAAGTTCTTGGTTTTACCCTACACAGAAACCTAATAGCTCTTTTCTGTGCTATGAAAAACTTTTTTACTTTGTGAAGAGTTTCCCCAAAAAATTATGCCATATGACATTACTGAATGAAAATATGAGGAGTACACCTGTTTCATTAATTCTAGATCTGCTGTTAGAGAAAGTGTTCGTATTGCGAAGGTGGCACTACTTAACTTTGCCAGTAGTGTAGTGATATGATCATGCCAACAGAGTTTCTGATCTATTTTAATACCAAGAAATTTTATACTCTCTGTTTCTAAGATTTTGTTGTTTTTATAGTTTATACATATATCTGGCTGTGCATAGTTTTTTGTTTTAAACCTAATATAATGTGTTTTTTCAAAATTTAATTTTAATGAATTTGCCTTAAACCAATTTGCTACTACTCTAAGTACTTCATTTACATTAAATTCTATAGTACTGTTTGGTGTTTTACGCACAGTCAGGTTAGTGTCATCTGCAAATAAAACACTCTTAACTTTGTCGGATAAATTTCCAGGAAGGTCATTGATGTATAACAGAAAGAGGAGGGGACCTAAGACAGAGCCTTGTGGAATTCCATGTTTTATTTTCTCCCAGTCTGATGAAGCATCTTTACTTATTTTAGAATCAAAAATTGAAACTTTTTGCATTCGGCTTTCAATGTATGATTTAAACCATTTACCTGCAGTCCCAAAAATACCATAGTATTCCATTTTTTTTTAAAAGTAATTCATGATTTACACAGTCAAATGCTTTTGCAAGATCACAAAATATTCCTACAGGATTCATTTTATTATTCAGTTCCTCAAATGTGTTATTTAAAAATGAATATATAGCCATTTCTATGGATGATCCTTTTTTGAACCCAAATTGTGAATTAGTTAGGATATTATAGTGTGTAACATGTTTTATTACTCTACTATACATGACTTTTTCAAAAACCTTTGAGAATGTTGAAAGTAATGAAATGGGACGGTAGTTGTCTACACATGTTACGTCTCCTTTTTTAAATAATGGTTTTACAACAGCATATTTTAGTCTATCGGGAAAAACACCTTGTATTAAGGATTCATTACAAATGTGAGCAAGTACATGACTGATACAGTCTGAACATCTTTTCAGTAATTTACTTGAAATATTGTCATAGCTGGAAGAATTTTTAGGTTTTAATTGTTTAATGAGTTTATTTATTTCTGAGACTGTTACTGGTGGCAATTTCATCTCCACAAAGCTATTTGGGAAAGCAGTCTCAAGAAGCCTTAGAGCACTATGTGGGGATTGCTTTTCTATGCCTAATTTATCTACTACTGACGTAAAATGTTTGTTAAATATTTCACAAACCTCCCCTACTTCGCTATACACATGTCCATTTTGTTCTATTTTTATGTCTTTAGAGTGATTTACAGTTTTTCCTGTTTCAGTCTTTATTATATTCCATATTGTTCTCATTTTATTGTCTGAATTTTCTATTTTCGCCGATATGTACTTGTTCTTGGCCTTCCTTATTACATTTCTTAGTATTTTAGAATAAAGTTTATAGTGAACTTTCAGCGCATAGTTATCTGATTCTCTCATTTTTAAATAAAGGTCCCTCTTTGTTTTACTAGAGATTCTAATACCCTTTGTTATCCATCCCATGCCCAGTTCATTGTTTGGAGTGTTGAGAATTTTCCTTTTTTTGAAACTACCTTCAAAAAGTGTTAGAAATATATTCAGAAAGGAATCAAATTTCGCATTAACACCCTGCGCATTATATACTTCTAACCAGTTTTCATTGTTTAAGGTATCTATGAAGTGTTTTATATTATTTTCACTAATATTTCTTCTATAAACCCAGCTTTTCTTTATCTGTTTAACAGTGTTCCTGGACTCGATACATAATAGCTGGGCATCATGATCTGAGATACCATTTATTACTGGATGTATGCTGTAATTACTGCACTGAGAAATATCCATAAAAAAATTATCAATTGCAGTCCTGCTATTATTTTGTATTCTCGTAGGAAAATTTACAAGTGCTGTTAAATTAAAAGACAACATCAAGGCTTCCATATCTAATCTATCATTGCTGTGATTTAGAAAGTCAACATTGAAATCTCCACATAATACTATTTGTTTGCTATTTGTAAAACTTAGTAGCAAAGACTCTAAATGAGATAAAAACAGTCTGAAATTACCTGAGGGGGCCCTGTAAATTGCTATCACTATCAGCTCTTCCTTATCATATTCTAGTTTAGTAACACAACATTCAAAGTGTTGTTCTATACAATACTTACTTACAACTACACTACTGCATTCAATATTATTTTTAACAAAAATGGCAACTCCCCCTTTCTCCATTTTACATCTGCAGAAATGAGAGCTTAATTTATAATTTGGGATGGACAGCTGAGATATTCCTGTATCAGACAAATGATGCTCAGATATACACAAAACGTCTACATTAAAATTTCTGGAATTTTGAATCTCTTCTAGGCTTAAGGTAATGTCATCAGTTTTACTAAATATTCCTCTTATATTTTGGTGGAAAATACTGGTCTGAACACTTTGACGCAATGACTTTGAATTGTTTATTTTATTATTACATACTGGTATATCAGTTGGAATTTTTAATTTCAACAAATTATGATCATCAGAGACATTAATTTCCTTAAGACATCTTAATAAATCTATTTTATTTACCCTAAAAAAGGCCGCGACTTAACACCATTTATCACAGGAATACCTCTTTCCCTCACCTGGCATCCTCTGACCTCATCAGCAATAAGAAGCGAAAGCTTCCTCTTACCTCTGACATTCAGATGGAGTCCATGGCGAGTATAACTGTCCCTACCAATGCAGGCCACATCAATCAAACCAATGTGTGAATTAGCCGGCTGCCAGCTAACCCTTTCCAAGGATGCATTTGTACGCCTGATGTTATGCCACATCCAGGGTTTATCGTAACGCTCAAGCAAACCAACAAATCTCACACTTGTCTGACGTGTGTTCTTGGAAATGTGGGCAATGTCTCCCTCAATTGAATAATTGAGGTCTTTATCAAGGCTATTTCCTGGTCCCCCAATTACAACACAATCCTCATCTGAAAAATCTTTAACTAGGTCTTTCACATTTGCTACCACACTTCCAAGATCTGCATTTGGTTTGAAAATAGCATTGCATAATAACAATTCTATTTAGGCAGCCGCAAAGAAATGAATTGCCAGAACATTCATTCCTTTCATGCGCCATTTTTGACGGGCTTAGAGGCTAGTAGAAAGTACATCGTCATTCGATGTTGAATTAAGATATAGAAGTCTTAGGAACCATTAAGATATAGAAGTCTTAGAACCATTAAGGCATTTCTAATCGTATCATTCAAACTACCTGTTCCAGCTATTTTCATTGAATATATTAGTGCATAGTCTAAAAAAATTCATCAAAGATTTTAAAGAACCATCAAGAAAAGATAGGCTGCAGTATTAAAACGTCAACATCTCGTACTGCATTTTCAAGAGAGTGATAAAAAATGTTCAGTAATGATTTACGCCAATCAGCAACAAATAAATGGATCTCAAAATGTAATATAACATGTATGCTATAAAATTTCACTCTTTATTTTAGCATACAGGAACAGAAGTTGCCGTGGCTACATATTCGAACGCAAACTAATAGTAAACTCAAAATATTGAGTAATGATCTTACTTTACCCCATATTTCCTTGTTATTCAAATTAAGTAAAAGACCGTGTGAATAAATTTAAAAAAACCCAATGTTCCTGATTGATAAATGAAGCTGCTTAAAATGAACTAATCAGTTGCAGTGAAGTTGCGTTTTCAATTATTTTTTAAATTTTCCAATTCCAGTTTTTGCACATCGAGTTAGGAGAAGGGCAAAGTTTCCCTCCTACCTAACATTTGGGAGAACGGGGGTCAAATCCCGTCAGGCCATCATCTCTCCACCTTTTCCTTTAGGTTAGTCGGCTGAAAAGGGTCCTCGAGACCCTCCAGCAGCCCGCCTCCCGCTTTACCTGGAAGGAATGAAATTTGTAAAAAAAAAATAAAAATAATTATAATAATTTTAAAAATTTGCACAATTTTTAATGTATCTGAGTGATTTCATTTATGCCCCACCTGTCCAGTACCAACCGGCACCTAGTCCTAACTTCCATTCCGCGTTCAAAGTCTGTTAATTCGTATCGTGCGGTCATAATCATATCAGAAAACCTTTCACACGATTCTCGAGAGTAGGGCCTACAAATGAAAGACCCGACACTTCATGTCTCACTTATACATTTCTTCCGCCGACATCTGGATATCTTCTTCTTCCAGTCTTATGACTTTTGTCAGTTTAGTGTAAAGGAGGAGACATATATCTAATGACAAAGAGAGTAATAGAGATGTGGAAGAAAATGGTATTTTCGGCACGCAAGCGTGAATAAATCTCGAAATTAGATTTTTAGGAAGTTATTCTTTACCCGTAAAAGTCTTTTTTTTCGGTTTAACTTGTATTCCTATCCGTATCGAGTTTGATCTGACGTCTATGTGCGAGGCAGGTGTCATTGTTGTCCTAGTACTTGCTGCTATGTTTCCTGAGCGCCTCTCGCGTTGTGGCGGAGAAGTTTGGCCCTTTTATCTTCACTTCACTGGACACACTCAAACTACTCCCATACGACATAATAATCCTATCCGTGGACCAGGGGAAGTCACGTTTAATACAAGTGCCGCTTTCCTAAGAATTAGTACACGAACCTAACTTAACACGAACAGACAATACTGACGACATCCTGCACGGAAAAGTAACTCACAATACCGACATTGGGCGCTGTAACAAAATACTTTCCCTTTTTTTAATAAAAGTTTAGGTATTTTGTTATTATTGAGGATATTTCGTATTTTTTTGACATGTTACAGTGCTTGTTATATAACACTGGCAAAATGTGGTAATTAATCCATTATTGGAAATGGGCTGAAAATAGGTTTATTGTAAGTGTACGGGAAATCAAGATGGTTATTGGCTGCTGCCTAGAACCTACGTTAAATTCATAAAATTGACAGATTACATAACATTTGTTTTTATGGTCTTACGTTTTCTCATCCTTGTTCAGAATTAATATTTTAATTTGAGATCAATCATTAAGATATACTGAACTTCTAGTGTAAGCCCGTGACGGTTTTTTGCGTATAGTTCCAGTTTTTAGGGTAAAAGATTATGGCAGGTTAATCTGATGTGGCCAAATACGAACTTGAGCTTGAAGAACTCAGAAGTATTAAACACGGACAGAGACGATCGGGCTATCCTATAGTTGTTTCAATGGTTTTGGTTGTTAGACTCAAACTTGCTGAAATACAAACTTCACTTGTATTTGATTCTTAAAGTTCATTCTGCAAGATTTGAAGTATTTTTATTTAAAGGGAGTGTGCAATTGCTTCGAAGGCATCGCGTTGTTTTTGATTGAGGCTGGACAAACATTCATAATATAATATTTGCTCGTTCGTAACAATCAAAGAACTTAATACAGATTCCAGATTATTCTAAAGTTAAGCAAAACCAAAAAATGAATTATCAGAATACCCGATTCATTAACATATTTCGTCTGATATCCACTTAAAACAACGTAATAACACCGAAAATATACAAAGACCATCAACAAAAGTTGTCAGTAAAATACGTAAAACGCTAATAGACCGTGAACTTTGGTCGAGCAACTGATACCGGATTGATAATCAGCATTTGTGGTTGCAGAAGGGCCCACGAGTAATTTCAGGGTCTTAATTTTTTTTATGTTGCTTTTAATATTGACATGTTGCTGAAAAGTAGTTCCACGTTGCAATGAACTCTTCACAGGTTTGCTGCCGGATAGCGTTTGTGAACGACGAGCTTTCGGCGACCAACTCCGTCGCCATCTTCGGGTCTGATGTTAGCGCTGCGGCGACCAGAGCTGCGCTAACATCAGACCCGAAGATGGCGACGTAGTTGGTCGCCGAAAGCTCGTCGTTCACAAACGCTATCCGGCAGCAAACCTGTGAAGAGTTCATTGCATCGACACGCCGGGAAAGTCTTCGTTCGTAGTTCCACGTTTTTTTCTGCCGTAAAGTTTATCGATTTTTTATCTATGAAATTCTACAACATACAAAATAAATAAATGTATTATGGCAGTAAATTTCATACTATTAAATCGTGTGCTTAACCTTGAACTTCTGAAGATTTCTTTTGTCGCTGTTGATTTGCGAGTGAAGGCTGGCTCGTGACGTTACCATTCTCCAGCAAATAGCTATCGTGATGAGCGATTGACTGATTGACTGAGTTTAGGAAATGGAACAGTAGATTTTTCAATTAGAGTAAGTTTAGGTACACATTTTAAAGCACCTTACTTCCGAGTACTAATATATGTAACACTAAAAACTCAGCTAACCACACTAGTAATCTTTTGACTGCGCTAGCACGAGAAGCTCGTATTCTCTTGCGTAGCGTTTATTTTTCTTAATGGCGATATAAATCAGCAAGCGCTTGGAGCCAGAAGAACTTGGTCTAAATTGAGACAAGAGAGTATTTCATTGCTCCAGGCCCGTAGAAATTAGGTTAGTAACAGAGTTGCATCTCAGCATCCGCAAGGGTGGAAATTCCACATGATATCCTACCTCCGCCTCCACAAAAGAAACTTTTAAAGCGGAGGCACAACTGAGACCTTGTTTACAATGCAATATATATGATATATATTCTATTATTTTAGCTTCATACAAAATTTTGCCTGTCATCACTTTGCTAACAACACCGTGGTTTTCTCCGACTTCCAATAAGGGTAAGAATGGATTCATTGGTGTTGTTATCTAATAGACAAATTTGCAAGTTTGAACTTGCGTGTCAAGTAAAGCGTTCTATTCACGGTTCAACTTGTAGGACCTCCGTGGAGGACTATCGAAGGATGCGGTCGCTACTACAAAGATTCCAGCAAGGTGTTCCAACAAGTCCTTTTCACACGTACTTTCTCACGGCACACTTGCATTTATATCGCTCACTTTTAGGACGATTCTTCTAAACGCGATCCAACGCAGTAGGATTTTAGATGGGAGGGACCCGTTTTGGATCATCTGGGAGTCCAATGCGTCCTACAAGTAGTCCTGCGTCCCCGCTGACGGCCCATACAGAGTCTTACAAATACCTTTGCGTGCAGGTTATATTACGACATCAGCAACGATACAATTATACCCCAACCCATACTTACAAGTATGCTACTTCATACCGATTTGCACAAAAAAAATCAGCTGCATGTTAAATAAAACGTTGCGTAATAATTTAAACATTAATAACAATATTTTAGAAGCGACACCTTTGAAAGCATACGAGGCAGGGTTGAAATGCTGTTGTTATGGGAAAACTGTCAAAGACAACGTTTGACGTAAATTTGCTTATTACAGTAACTAAGACTTCATATAAATTTATTTTACACCTAGTTAAAATTATGTAGGAAAGACTATTTTTGGAGCCAAGAACACTTCTATATACCGTTGAAAATCTTCCAAACGTAATATTGTGCCATAGTAAGTTTTATAATTACTAACAATGCCGCTACATTGGTCGGAAAACAAACGTCCAGTTCGACAATCCTGCCATTTATACGATACGGAAGACTGTTCCCCTGTTTTCTTCTGCTTAAGGAATGTAGTGACTTTTTCCATTGTTATAAAGACTTATTCATATTCATAGCTACATTCAAGCAATGTATATTTTTTTTTTTTACCTATGTATTATGTTACAGTTCACTAAGTTTAAAATACATTGCTAGTTCATAGCATTTAACATGACAGTGATTTTTGTGCAGAAAATATATAGTATATTTATGGCATAGGAAATTCAAAGAGGCTACAAATTATTCTAATTCGATTTAACACGCATGATTTAAATATACGTGCTTATGGGAGGTTGTTTATTCATCGCACGTTATGACTTCGTCCCTGCCGCTGAAATGTCCCGCCCCTTGAGGATGTCTCCTAATCCGTCAAGTTGCATCGCTTCCAGGAAGCAGCTGACCCGACCCACTTTGCCTGCCCTCCGGAGTTCCGGGCTTCATTTGCGACGGACGGATCCAATTACCCCTGTAGGGCGACCGCCCGGCACGCACGCTTCTCAAGACGAGGCGAACGTAAACAGGAAGCAGGGACGTGGTTCCCTAGGGAGTATGCTGGACATCCGGGCCTCAGTTGCTGTTAGACTTGCCACTCGCATCGAAAAATCTGTTACGAATTAGAATTTTGCTGGTCGCTCTTAATCCTAAGCGGATGAAACAGAAAATACAGAAAAATTAATCAATCACATAATTGGAATATTCGCAGAGCCATTTGGAATAAAAGGAAGGTGTAATAATGGCTGTGAAGCAAAGCAGACACAAAAACGATGACATGAAATATAAAAGTAGTAATAGATTAATTGGACGAATAACGATAATTTTTTCACTTATGAGGTAAAGTCTATAATGATGATAAAATAAAATATGATGTCAAAGGGAGTGTAGCTCTGAGAATAAAGGTTTTTTCCACAGTAGAAACGTTTCCATGTCATCCACGGACATAAAGGTCAACAACATAACTATAATATCTGTTATATGGTTGGATTAAAGTACTACATAAATACGATTACTGAACTGTATTGAATCCATGATGAATGAAAATTCAGGCACCAAATGTGTACGAAAATAATAATAAAAAAAATCTTTACTTCCAAACAGGGAACATCCACGGTGTTCATATCCGGGCATTTTAGACAAAGTCATGTCAGTACTCTATAGCTATTACCTGTCTTTTCGTAATTGTATAAGTGAAAAGTTAATATTTGCTTGCCTGTATTCGGCTTGCAGAACTAGTTATTTCAAATCTGTGAAAGTTATATTTCCTACGATATGGTTGCTCTCAATGTTCGCAAAGTATCTATCCAAAATTTGATCCCCTCACCCGAGTCTTTTGAGCATTAATCGATTTTGAAAAATAAGTAATATCTCCTGATAATCTGATGCAATACACTTTTTTTGCTGCTTTCAGTTCACTAAAGTAGTTGATAGATTAGTGGCTGCGTTCCATTAAATTGTTACCACTGGATGATGTTTCTAAAGTCACATGAAAGAAAAATATATATTTTAATAAATTCACTTCTCCACGACTCTTTTCATGAATGTGGATATCAGCAAAACGCTTTGAACTGTAATGATTTACAGTCGACGGGGTTTACCTGTGCACATACACTTGGGGGAAGATCACGTAGGGGTCATGAAACAGCGTTAGAAGCGATACGAGCAAAACATTCGGAGATCACGGAAATCCAAAGCAATAAATCGACCAAACCATCAGTACAATATGGATGTATCCGCCTGCCAACACCTTACTTGCCTGCAAAAACCTTTAGCTCCGGCAAGCTTGAGAAATTGTTTTATTGGATACGAAACCGCCTGGCGAAAACAATCCGCCAAAAAATAAAAAAAAATACATTTCGAGCGATTGAAAAAGACAGAGAAAAGGCGCCAAGCGCAAAGATTGGTGGAGGAGCAGTAAGAGGTGATCTGTGGGTCCAGTATCTAGTTTTCCTGAGGGCTGGTACCTTGAGGTGAATAGGGCTTTGCATTTGAACTTAGTACGGCAAGAGAGCAACTTCGAGCTGGGCCTCGCTCTTTTTGTCATGACCTTGTTACGTTTATGAAATGTTACGGTAAATACAACGACATCAAAGAGAGACGTTATGCAACAGTTAAGCCCGTAATTGCAGAAAAGAACTTCTAATATTGCTCTAGCTGAGTTAACCAGACAATCATAAAATATGTGTATTATCTGATGTTATGAAAAAATCATATTTCGTTTTGCAAAAGTATTAGTTAATTGTTACTAAAATTAATAAATTTTGAACCAATTTTTATTGATCCTAGTTGATGTCTATATATTTGTGATTTGAATGGATAATTTTTTATGAATATGATTAAAGTAAAACTAGTGATCGCCCAGGGGTCGAAATTCGACCGTAATTTATTAAGTTATTTAGTTTCTTTTTTTAAAGAGTAATAATCATTATTTTAATTTTTTATATGGAGTTTCCTGCTAGCATAGATATATTATATACTGTATACATTGATGTCGTTGGCTGCGATCGTGTACCAACACGTTATTATTTATTAGTTTCGGTTGTTTGCTTTAAATCCCTGCAATACTTACAAAATTAAAATGATACACTCCACTCGTGACTAAATTTTAACTTCCGAACTAACCATAGGAAATGATGAAATGTATTTATGAATGTTTTCAAAATAATTTTTGACTGTTTATTTACCGATGGTTCATTTGAATTTAGTCCACCATGATTTAAAATATTCATTCTGACTTAAGGGCGGTAAAACTGCTTTAACTTTATGACAACATTAAGTAAATGCAGACCTTTCACCTGTCCATCGTAGTGTTAGCTCCATCGCAATTAAATTGATAATAATAATGACTTCTGATTCTAAATGTTTTGCATTGCAAAATATGCACTGTAAATGTGAAAATACAAAAATTTCTTGGAATGACGTTTAGTGTGCATTTAAATGTATCCATCAAAATAATTTCAGCATTTTGTGTGTTCACTATTTAAATTTGGTCTATTATACTTTTTGAATTTCGCGCAAATAGGTATTCCTTCTGTCTCTCTCTCTCTCTGACCTGTCAATGTTCTACGTATATCGAGGCATAATGGAAGTAGGAGTAAATATCACAATGAAAAAAACATCCGTAATGACATTACTGAAATTCCAAAATCAAAAGACCATTAACCAAAGTTTAACCTTTGACATAATAAAAGAACCACATAGTATCTGGTAGAATCACTACATTCCTTTTGGGAATATTCCTTTTATACTTGTATGTCAAAGATTAATCCCTGCTTAATGCGATTCTTTTGTTTCACCAAAGACCACAGAGTTTCTCAATGCTGGAAAAACACGTCAGACAGTTGGCTCCGATCAGATTTCACACACACACACCTTCGTGAATTTATTTTTTATTTAATAATGTATTTTTTCTATACTCTTGATCAAAGATCACGGACATTGGCAGAATTGCCAAGTGTCGTTGTAGCTAAAAAAAAACAAAAACAATTTAATGTAAACAACGAATGTTTTATTATATTTATTGTATTTATAATATCATATATAGATTTTAGCTTTCTGTACTTCTTCTCCAAACAACATTTAACTATGTCAAATCTCACACTTCTCCGTGCGCACAATATTCCTAAAAAGGGATCCAAAATTTTCGCTTCGGGTATTAATATATAGATTCTTTTGCAGTTGGCTACCCACTAACGTTCAACCTCTACCACAAAGACTTTCATTACATTTTATTCACCGAACGTGGTGGATGAGTGGTAACTCTTTGCCCTCGCATTCGAGAGTACGCAGGTTCGAATCCCCGTCCAGACATCCAGAATCCACACTGGTTCCCTTAAAAGGCCATAGCGGAATTCCCCCCCCCCCCCAAGTAAATTCTTTAAAGAGCATATTATCAAATAATTTTAAACAAAACATTAATCAGACGTTACTATATTCCGAATGTTGTCTAATTATAACGGCTGTAACTGATTCTCTACTAATTTTGTTATACACAATCGAAACATTCTCTTTTTGAGATGAGAATACGAGTCCAAAAAACGTCTCTTTTGCAGTATATTGTTTATAACTGTGGAATGAGACTCTTAAATTGTGCGTCGTCTAACGTTTCGAGTTTCTTTTTTACCAGTGTAATTTCTGGAAATGCAAATTAATCTAAAAAGTTCTGGCAGTCAGAGAATTCTACGAATGCAAAAATTAAAAAGTTGAATATGCAGTTGTTAACAAAATTAGAGAAGTCGAGTCCTGCAGAATGAACGGAAAGGCGAAAATAAAATGTCCTCTCGACCTAATGTCTGCTCGCCTTATAATGGCTGCTAGCAGGAAACCAAAAGTGACACGCCTATTGAGTTGAAAACTGGCAGGAGCTAACTTCTGCGAGAAGACCACCTGACGTTAACACTGATGAAACCATCATTACCTCAACACAAGGCGAACTATGATAAAGAGAAAGTGGACTCTGTTTTCGAGACGGTAATATTTGTTTCACATACATGGCGCTGTAAATTTTAAAGCGTTTTCCCCTTCTCTCCCACTTCCCATTTCGTTTTAGCTGCTTTACTTGAATGTCATTTTGTCGTTATGCCATCTTCTGATGGTTGCACAAATTCTTCAATTTACTTTGTAACAGTGAAGCGGACAGTGACGTAGTTGGTTCGAAATATTTCTTTCGTGTACCAAAAAAAGGAAATTCCCTACCAACCTTCCACGTCTCCAAAGATTATATGTGACATAACGCAATAATGTTATCTTTACAAGATGCCAAATACTTTAAAACGAAACCACTCGATAGAATTTTGCTTCGTTTACATATTTAAACTGTCATATTATATTTTTATTTGAGGATTACCTCGTCAACGTAGAGTTCATTAGATGCAGGAGAGAACTGCCGGCAAGAAACGGCAAGGAGTCTAAATATGGACTTTTTTGAAGGAACCATCCCGGTATTATTATTATTATTATTACTCCGCGATTCACTAAAAGTGTGTGGCGGAGGGTGCATTGCACCTATCGAAAAGGAGTGATTTAGAGCAACCATCTAAAACCGAAATCGGGATGGATCGATGCAGATTTGAATTCGCGTTCACAGGCCACAGCGTTTCCGCTCACCCATTTGAATCAGCTTATTTGAAAAATTTAATTATGTTCACATTTACTACAATGAAAAAATATTTACCCGTAGTCAAAATTTTAAAATGTCAAACTGTTGGAATCAGATCCAGCAAAAAATCACGATGCACTTCGTACAGAAAAATCAAGCTTTACCAGAGTTCAAATTAACTGAACGTAAAAATTTCAGCTTGAACCGGCGAACTAAGGTTTTCGAGATTGTTAGCTTTGCAATTAATTACTAAATCAGAGGTTTTCTGCATTGGCTCGTTGCTCTAATTTTGATAATGACACGCACTTTCTACTTTACTGAAACGTTGACTGCAAAGTAAACATCAATTTTCATCTTTAGCGAGATCTTCCTCGTCCAACAAACAAGTGTACGAGATTGATATGAAAGTTTATTGTTTAACATGATTTTACTATTTATATGAAATAATAGGTTGCTACATTGACTGCATTGCGGTACAACAAGCAATGGACCATTGCTGGTGGTCAGATCAAATTAGGTTTACAACTCACACTGTACTAAAAATTAATAGGGGATCTGTAACATGGAAATAATATAGCGACTGCATCCTATTGGATGTAAGTATTTTTTTTTTTAACTGAATTTCAATACAATGTTATTTTGTCCCAGTAATTCCACTTTAAAAACTGATTTCCATTGGAAGTCTGAAAACTTATTATTTTTCACTGTGTGGGCGTATTGTTAAAATATGACATTTCATTACTATCGCTTACTATAGAAACTTGCCTCACAGCCCGTCATAAAAGACGGGTTAAATGCAGAGTTCTGGCATGTCATGTCTTCTAATTTGCTTAACTAAAAATTTGTTATAAACTGTAACCCAATCAATTTTTCGTGACTTGCTGTGTAGTAAAATGTTTCAGTTGCAATCCTCGTTGAGGTTGCGTTTCAACCTAACCACGAACTCCCCTAAAATTGCAGCTAGAAAATGAATGTTTCAATCATATGCGAATTAATACATTCACTGTGTCGCATCTTAATGACAATAATGCACCGTGATGTAAATTTGATTCGAAATATTCGTGGGTTCTGTAACTTCCCATCCTCTCTATTACGATGCTGCTGTCCTGCTAACTTTTTTAGTTGTACTTTACATCATTCCTCTTAACTCCCGTTTATTCCTTGGTACCTTTTTTCTATTATTATTGCAGTTCTGTTTCCAAAAGATTGTCCACACTAAAGTCATATACGCCCAAGAAATATCAGCGGGGTAAACTGGGGAGAACTCGTACAGTAAAATTTAACTATAACAATCGAGTTCAACATTTATTAAATCTTTTTACTTATAGCACAACATTTCACCAATGAAAATTTCAAGGATCTAATATCTGATTCCTATGAACCTGATTAGTTCATTAATTGTAAACCTTCACTTTACAACAACCTATATATGATTGTATCCTTGCACAAACATAAGAGAGAGCTTAACCACAAGGAGAGAGAGAGAGAATGTTACTTATCTGACAGACAGAATGATAAGTTGCTCTTCATAGCTTGGCTTCGCCACGCTGCGTTTGTACTGCACACTCTGAGACGGGACTTCGCACACTGAGAGCAATTACACGTCGGTAGACCTTTTATTACGCATGTCTAACGGTATTCTTAAGGGCAGCCA